>PVIU01008789.1:0-80696 GCA_004026605.1 Ondatra zibethicus
GCTGGGGACATGCCCGTGTACACCTGGGATCCCCAGGGCCAAGTATCTTGCCAACCCTAAAATGATTCTCTTAATGTAGATATCTTATTCCCTTCTCCAATGTCCACCTTTCCTCCATCTTCACCCTCCCACTCCCCCAAGCTCTCCCCAGTCCTTCTCCCTTCTCCTTCCCCCTCTCCCCTTCCCCTGCTCCCCTACCCCCAACCTCTATCCCTGCCCCCTGGCTGCCAACTTTTGCTTGATGATCTTGTTTGCTTCCAACTTCCAGGAGGACGTGTATATGCTTTCTCTGGGTTCACCTTGCTATTAGGCTTCTCTGGGCTTGTGAGCTAAGTGCTTAGTGTCCTTTATTTTATAGCTAGGGTCCATTAATGAGTGAGTACATACCATAATCATCTTTCTGGGTTTGGGTTACCTCACTCAGGATAGCGTGTTCTATTTCCATCCATTTGCATGCAAAATTCAAGATGTCATTGTTTTTTACCGCTGAGTAGTATTCTAATGAGTATATAATCCACACCTTCTTGATCCATTCTTCCATTGAGGGGCACCTAGGTTGTTTCCAGGTTCTGGCTATTACAAACAATGCTGCTATGAACATAGTTGCACAAATGCTTTTGTAGTATGATTGGACATCTCTTGGGTATATTCCCAAGAGGGGTATTGCTGGATCCTGAGGTAGGTTGATTCCCAATTTCCTGAGAAACCGCCACACTGATTTCCAAAGAGGTTGCACAAGTTTGCATTCTCACCAGCAATGGATGAGAGTTCCCCTTACTCCATATCCTCTCCAGCATAGGGAATCGTTGGTGTTTTTGATTTTGGCCATTCTGACAGGAGTAAGATGGTATCTCAAAGTTGTTTTGATCTCCATTTCCCTGATTGCTAAGGAAGTTGAACATGACCTTAAGTATCTTTTGGCTATTCGAACATCCTCTGCCGAAATTCTCTATTCAAATCCTTACCCCATTTTTTAATTGGGGTATTTAGAATTTTAATGTCTAGTTTCTTGAGTTCTTTGTATATTTTGGAGATCAGACCTTTGTCAGATGTGGGGTCAGTGAAGATATTCTCCCATTCAGTAGGTTGCCTTTTTGTCTTAATGACTGTGTCCTTTGCTTTACAGAAGCTTCTCAGTTTCAGGAGGTCCCATTTGTTCATTGTTGCTCTTATTGTCTATGCCCTTAGGGTTTTACACAAGAACTGGTCTCCAGTGCCCACGTACTGCAGGCTACTTCCCACTTTTTCTTCTGTCAGGTTCAGTGTGGTTAGATTTATGTTGAGGTCTTTAATACATTTGGACTTGAGTTTTGTAAAGTGTGACAGATAAGGGTCTCATTTCATTCTCCTACATGTTGACATCCAGTTATGCCAGCACCATTTGTTGAAGATGCTTTCATTCTTCCATTGTATAATTTTAGCCTCTTTGTCAAATATGAGGTGTTCATATGTTTGTGGATTAATATCTGGGTCTTTGATTCAATTCGATTGGTCAACATTTCTGTTTTTATGCCAATACCAAGCTGTCTTCATTACTGTAGCTCTGTAATAGAGTTTGAAGTCAGGGATGGTAATGCCTCTGGCAATTCCTTTATTGTATAGGAATGTTTTGCAATCCTGGGCTTTTTGTTTTTCCATATAAAGTTAGTTATTGTTCTCTCAAGGTCTATGAAGAATTTTCTTGGGATTTTGATGGGAATTGCGTTGAATCTATAGATTGCCTTTCGTAGAATTGCCATTTTTACTATATTGATCCTACCAATCCAGGAGCATGGGAGATCCTTACATTTTCTGGTGTCCTCTTCGATGTCGTTCTTCAAGGTTTAAAGTTCTTGTCAAATAGATCTTTCACTTCCTTGCTTAGTGTTACCCCAAAATACTTTATGCTATTTGTGGCTATTGTGAAAGGTGATGCTTCTCTGACTTCCCTCTCAGTTTCTTTATCCTTTGTGTATAGGAGGGCTACTGATTTTTTTGAGTTGATTTTGTATCCTGCCACTTCACTGAAGATATTTATCAGCTGTAGAAGTTCTTTGGTAGAGTTCTTGGGGTCACTTATGTACACTATTATATCATCTGCAAATAACGAAAGTTTGACTTCTTCCTTTCCAATTCGAATCCCCATGATCTCCTTATTTTGTCTTATAGCTCTTGCTAAGACTTCAAGCACTATATTAAAGAGGTATGGCGACAGTGGACAGCCTTGTCTTGTTCCTGATTTTAGTGGAATCGCTTTGAGCTTCTCTCCGTTTAATTTGATGTTAGCTGTCGGCTTGCTATATATTGCTTTTATTATACTTAGATATGATCCTTGTATCCTTAATATCTCCAAGACCTTTATCATAAAGGGGTGTTGAATTTTGTCAAATGCTTTTTCAGCATCTAATGAAATGATCATATGTTTTTTTTTTCTTTCAGTTTATTTATATGATGGATTACATTGATAGATTTTCGTATGTTGAACCAGCCCTGCATCTCTGGGATGAAGCCTACTTGATCATAATGGATGATATTTTTCATGTTTTCTTGGATTCGGTTTGCCAGTACTTTATTGAGAATTTTTGCATCAATGTTCATAAGTGAGATTGGTCTATGTTTCTCTTTCTTGGTTGTGTCCCTGTGTGGTTTTGGTATTAGGGTAATTGTAGTTTCATAAAATGAGTTTGGCAATGACCCTTCAGTTTCTATTATGTGAAACACCTTAAGGAGTATAGGTATTAGCTGTTCTTGGGAGTTCTGGTAGAATTCTGCATTAAAACCATCTGGTCCGGGGCTTTTTTTGGTTGGGAGGTTTTTGATGACAGTTTCTATTTCCTCGCGACTTATAGGTCTATTTAAATTGTTCACCTGGTCTTGATTTAATTTTGGTATATGGTATTTATCTAAAACCTGTCCATTTCTTCTACATTTTCCAATTTTGTGGCATACAGGCTTTCATAGTAAGACCTAATGATTCTTTGAATTTCCTCAGTGTCTGTTGTTATGTCCCCCTTTTCATTTCTGATCTTGTTAATTTGAGTGTTCTCTTTCTGCCTTTTGATTAGTTTGGATAAGGGTTTGCCGATTTTGTTGATTTTCTCAAGGAACCAGCTCTTCGTTTCATTGATTCTTTGGATTATTTTCTGTGTCTCTATTTTGTTGATTTCAGCCCTCAGTTTCATTATTTCCAATCTTCTATTCTTCCTGGGTGATTCTGCTTCTTTTTTCCAGAGCTTACAGGTGTGCTGTTAAGTCACTAATGTGTGCTTTCTCTGTTTTATTTTTTTTTTTATGTGGGGACTAAGTGCTATGAACTTTCCTCTTAGCACTGCTTTCATAGTGTCCCATAGGTTCATGTATGTTGTTTCTTTATTTTCGTTGAATTCAAGGAAGACTTTAATTCCTTTCTTTATTTCTTCCTTGACCCAGGAGTGGTTCAGTAGTTGACTGTTCAGTTTCCATGAGTTTGCAGGCTTTTTGTTGGTGGAATTGTTGTTACATTCTAACTTTACTCCATGGTGATCCAACAAGACACAGGTGGTTACTCCAACTTTTTTGTATCTGTGGATGTTTGCTTTGTTACCAAGTATGTGATCAATTTTCGAGAAGGCTCCATGAGATGCTGAGAAGAAGGTATATTCTTTCTTGTTTGGGTGGAATGTTCTATAGATGTCTATTAAATCCATTTGACTCATTACATCTGTTAGTTCTCGTATTTCTTTGTTAAGTTTCTGTCTGGTTGACCTGTCCATTGGTGAGAGAGGAGTGTTGAAATCTCCTACTATTATTGTGCGGGGTTTGATGTGAACTTTGAGTTCTAGTAATGTTTTTTTTTTTCCATATGTGGGTGCTTTTATATTAGGGGCCTAGATATTCAGGACTAAGACTTCATCTTGATGAATCTTTCCTGTTATGGGTATGAAGTGTCCATCTCCATCTCTTCTGATTTATTTTAGTTTGAAGTTGATTTTGTTAGATATTAGTATAGCCACACCTGCTTGTTTCATAGGGATGTTTGATTGAAAAACCTTTTCCCAACCCTTTACTCTGAGATAATGTCTGTCTTTGTGATTGAGGTATGTTTCTTGTAAACAGCAGAATGTTCGATCCTGTTTTTGTATCCATTCTCTTAACCTGTGTCTTTTTATAGGTGAGTTGAGTCCGTTGATATTAAGCATTATTAATGACCAATTGTTGTTCATATCGGTTAATTTCTTTTTTGTGGTAGGGTTTGTGTGTCTCCCTTCTTTGAGTTGCGGTGGTGTAGGGTTGTTAGCTGACTGTGTTATTATGGGTGTCGTTTGCCTTCCTTAGTTGTGGTTTACCTTCTAGTACTTTCTGTAAGGCTGGGTTCGTGGCTACATATTGCTTAAATTTGTTTTTATCCTGGAATATCTTGTTTTCCCCATCGATTGTGAAAGAAAGCTTTGCTGGGTATAGTAGTCTGGGCTTGCATCCATGGTCTCTTAGTGTCTGCAGCACATCTATCCAGGACCTTCTAGCTTTCATTGTTTCCACAGAGAAGTCAGGGGTAATTCTGATAGGTTTACCCTTATATGTTACTTGACCTTTTTCCTTTGTGGCTCTTAATATTCTTTCTTTATTCTGTATGTTTTGTGTTTTGATTATTATATGGCAAGGGGATGATTTTTTTATATCCAGCCTATTTGGTGTTCTGTATGCTTCCTGAACCTTCATAGGAATATCCTTCTTTAGGTTCAGAAAGTTTTCTTCAATAATTTTGTTGAATATATTTTCTGGGCCTTTGGAGTGGAATTCTTCTCCTTCTTCTATCCCAATTATTCTTAGATTTGGTCTTTTCATGGTGTCCCATATTTCCTGGATGTTTTGTGTTGCGAATTTGTTGAATTTGTTGTTTTCTTCTATCACTGAGTTTATTTTCTCTATCGTGTCTTCTGCATCTGAGATTCTTTCTTCTATCTCTTGTATTCTGTTGGTCATACTTGTCTGTGTGGTTCCCGTTCATTTATCCAGATATTCCATTTCCCGCCATCTCTCGGTTTGTGTTTTCTTCATTGCCTCCATTTCAGTTTTCAATTTTTGAACTGTTTCTGTTACCTGTTTGATTGCTTTTTCTTGGTTTTATAGTGTATCTTTGAGGAATTTTTTCATTTCTTCTAACTTTTTATTAGTTTTCTCATCCCTTTCGATAAAGGAGTTTTTGACCTCTCCTTTAAAGGACTCTATAACTTTCATAAAGTTACGTTTAAAGTCAATTTCTTCTACTTCATCTGGTATAGGTTGCTCCGGTTTTCCTGTTCCATAATCGCTGGATTCTGGTGTTATCATGTTGCTTTTCAGGTTGTTGGATGAATTCTTTGATTGGCATCTGCCCATCTCTTCTGAGAGTTGCCCACTCTGCTCCATTTGGCTCCGCTCAGCTCCAGGGTTCCGGATGAATCTATGGAAGCTGGTTGGGCTCCTTCCTTGCAAAGGGGTTCCCAGTCCCAAGGGCGGGCTTACTGAGAGTTGCCCACTCTGCTCCACTCGGCTCCGTGGGACAAAGGAGGCCCCCTAGCAGGGGACTCGCCCTTCCCCCAAGGCCTCAGCCTGGATAGGCTGAGTTCGGGTGCAGTTAGGACCACGCAGATGAGAAGGGATTCCCGGGGCCGAGCAGGGTTGGGATAAGCAGCAAAGCCAGTAGAGGTTGGCCGTAAGTGGCCAGAAAGCCTCGGGGACGGGCTGGGACCCACTTACCGGAGGAGTCCGAATGATTCTGCGGAAGCTGGTTGGGCAAGGTTCCCAGTCCCAAGGGCAGGCTTACTGAGAGTTGCCTGCTCTGCTCTGCTCGGCTCTGTGGGACCCCGAATATATTTCTAGAATGTATTCTTACAAGTAAGATGTTTTCATCTGAGTCAATTTGCATTTGCTTTCTATGAAATACATTCACACTCAAAGAGTTTTGTCACATGACCTCTTCTCTTTAGTCTTCTGTTTTCAGTAAAGTAAAACACAACCCACATTTCTGATTTTTCTGTTATAAGAATATATCTCTCCTCTGAAAAACATATAATAAAATTGAAAATATTGTAATTTTTCCTTTCCACATTTAAGACTTGACTCAGAAAGTATGTTAGTTGCATTGATTCTTAAATCCTAAATGCTGGATATTCAAACAAATTTTTTAAATATCTTATTATGAATCTCATTTAAAATCAACTCTTTGAAATTTGAAGTAATCCATTTACAATAGGCCTTCCTTTGATTTTAAATTAACATAGAGAGGAAATTCTTGATTCTTATGATGCTAATACAAGTAGATGTACATAGCAATCACTGTGCAATTGTAGGGAAACAGACTGTCTGAGGTCATTTCTCAAGGACAAACCCTGGGATGTGGTCCTATGTCTAGGGAAAACTTCAGGCATGAGATAAAGCCTAGTAGGAATGCCTTAGGGACAATAGGAGGCCATAGGAGCAGGTAAGTACAGACGAAACAATTCAGTCAAAGTAGTCTAAGAGAGTACATATTCCTCAGATTGCAATGCTTTCTTTAGTATCTAGTGAAGCAATTTATAAAAATAAGTAGGATTTTTTTTGTTAAAAAAGTTAATTTTTTATGTGGATCCAAAGTCTTGTGTCTCTTTCTACCATTACCAACTTTACCAAATCCCTATGAAATTCATAACTATCCTGGTTGCAGAAGTGGCATATATGCTTAATAATAGTGAAGAAGGAAAAGGGAAAGTTAGTGGAGGTTTCATAAAGTCTTACTTCATAATCTGGTTTGGAGTCTCAAACTATAGACATCTATATTACTATAGACATGTATTCAAGTCAATAAAACTTTTGAAAGTTATGGAGATTATCCAAATCCAATGATTATGTATAAAGATTATGCTTAATTTTACAAATTTATTAATCTAGGGTAAGATGAATTGCACTCTTTTGAATAGCATTGGTATGTTTATTGCTGTATATTTACTCAAAGTACAGCTGTAAAGAAAACATGTTCAAAGCAGTCAGACCTCTTTATATGGCTTAAATAATGAGAATGAATACTCTCAAAAAAGTATAATATATTAACACCAGCTCATGGATATTAGTTTTGGTCAGTGGACTGTATTTCCAAACGATTAATATTTTCACTGTTACCCTAATTGTCACTCTAATTGAGTCAGAATAAGATCTTTCCTTTTAATATATTGGCTTTTTCTTGTGTTTCTTCAACCTTGCACTCTTTCTTTTCTCATCCTTAATTAATATTGTAAGATTGAATATAAGTATTTTGAACCTCTAAATTCAGCCACATAGTCATAGCCCTTACACAGAGAAACAAGGCTTCTTCATATTCATGAATGGTGTTAACTGTTAACATTTGTGTGTTAGCTGTATCCCATGATAAAATTTTCACTGTCTCTAGGTTTGTCCTTACAAAAAATGTTGAAAATGAATTAATTCTAACTCTTTTACATGCACAGACTAATACACGTATTTTCACATCTAATTTATTTATGTGTTTGGTTATATTTGCAATTTCAACCTGGCTTCCCTCATTCTCTTCTTTTCTTTCCTTATAATTTCTTCTCTGACAGTGAAAAACTTGACTGTCACTAATACCTAATAAAAACTCACTTGTTTATTCATCTCTAGAACATCTGTTGAGTTCAGCCTCTACGATTATAAATTAAAAGGAGTGAAAGTTCTCTATTTATAGTAATATTTTAATTATCTCTTTGTTCCCAATTTTCCTCAATCTGTTCAAAGTACAGTTTTGCAATTATTTAGCACAGTTCCTCTGATCTTGTATCATGTGATTTTAATATTCTTAGTTTCACCAATCATAGGTAATCTAAAAACTTGTTGAACTTATTTATTTGAAAATTTTTCCATATAACTACACTTAATCTTTGTAATATACAACTTGACATGTTTTTCACATTCATATATAGACATGTACCCTCAGAAGACCACATTTATTACCCCAAATAGCTTATATTCAAAACTACTCTCACAAGGCAATTACACTTTTTCTATCTATAGAAACTGAGAAAAGTTGACTGAGCAAATGTCAAGGGTTAAGATAAATGTAGATATGCTGTTGTCCTAGTAGCCCATGAACTTAGTTTCCTATGAATATATTTAAAATGTCTCCTGCTTGGTGTAGGAGGTCCTTCTGTCTTTGTGTTGCTTTCATTGGTTAATAAAGAAACTGCTTTGGGCCTATTGATAGGGCAGAATTTAGATAGGTGGGGAAAACTAAATGGGATGCTGGGAGAAAGGAGGCAGAGCCAGAGAGACGCCATGGATCTACAGAAGACAGAGGCTAGAATTTTACCCGATAAACCACTGCTACGTAGCGATACACAGATTAATAGAAATGGGTGAAATTAATATGTAAGTGTTAGCCAATAAGAAGTTAGAGCTAACAGGCCAAGCAGTGATTTAATGAATACAGTTTCTGTGTGATTATTTTGGGTGTAAGCTAGCCGGGTGGCCAGAACATGCAAGCCGCCTGCTCCCTCCAACACCTTCTTTTCACGTCCTTTATATATAACTGAAATAATTGCCCATTGAAATTGTTATAAAACAAACAAATAGTTAGAACATAAAAACACATAAGAACAAATGAATAGATCAGCTAAACAGGTTTTATAGAGGCTCATAGAGAACGAATTGACAATCAGGGTGCCTATAAGGATCTGAGCGAGGTTCTCTCTATATATATTATGTTTTGGGGACTCCTAACAGTAGGAGTGAGATTTGTCTCTGACCTGTTTCCTTTTAGGACCATTTTCCTTCTACTGGGTTGCCTCATCCAGTAGGCCTTGATATGTTGGTTTGTGCCTAGTTTTATTTCGGCTTGTTATGCAATGGTCAGCTTATAGCCCTGGAGGCATGCATTTTTCTGAAAAGAAATGGGGGTGGAGTGGAGCTGGGTTGAGGGTGAGACTGGGAGGAGTGTGGGGAAGGCAATATGTGGTTCAAATAGAATATATGAGAAAAGAAAAAGCCTGATAAATGCATTCATACATTTATACATTATTCAAGTAAAAGACACTGAGGCCTAAAATAAATTAGACATTTAGACATCATAGTATATCAGTATTACAACACTAATGCCAAGTGAGTCAGTACATATAATGTAAAACAAGTATTTTGTTACCTGGAAATTCAGATTTTTAATTAAGAAATTCTACTAAACTATGCAGTATACAGTTTAGTAATATGAAAACAGTTTCATATATGTGAATCTGTTATGTCTCCATAGTAAAGACAGATGTAGTGATCCAACTTCTGCAGTGACAGTACAGCTCTTGGACATAGTCTTGTCAAACTACACACCATGGGAGTATTAGCCTTGAAAGACCTTGCATGCATCTTCTACTCCTATGCCTATGCCACCTTTGTGAGAAGAGCTTTCCAAGCCTTACTGCTGTTCCATTGGCCTGACCTCTCCATGGCTACACAGGGAGCAGACATAAGCTCACACCTCTGTGATGAGCCAGTACCTGTCAGGACACAGATTGACACCCAGCAGCTGAGCCATTTATTCCAGCTCAGCTGTGCTGCTCCGAAATACACACTCATGATAAAGAAAAACATGAGATAAAAATATGAGGCTCTCGATCCAACTGTCAATTATGGAATAGTATGTTGAGAAGCCCCAACTGAGTACCAGAAACTTTGAGACTGACACCCAATTGTTTTGAGAACTAAAATTGTGAGAATCTCTTTCAAATAAGTTTGGTCTTATTACTTGAGATAATATTACAATTTCGAATTCATTCTATGTCTGAACAATTGAGAAGATGGTGTTTGGTTAGCCTAACTTAAAGCAGTCTTTCAAATGACTTTGTCTGTGGATAAAAATATTTAAAAGGAGAAAACTGAGGAAATTGTTGCTCTATCGAACATTCAGTTTACAAAGGCCACTTGTTCTCAGCCCGTGAACTCTAAAATTCTTAGGCACCTGTCAAATACTTGCTATTTGCACTCGCTGTACTGTCTTCTGAGGAAACCATTCTTCTGTCATCTCAGCTACTCTGAATTATTTCACAATTGCTTTCTACATAAGTTTTCCTCAGTGAATTTCAAGTTTGAATGCATTAATAGCCCTGGCATACAAATAAAAAGACCTACATCACTCAAACTAGAGCATTTACCATAGTCAAGGCATATGTGTGTGCGTATATATATGTGTGTGTGTTTATATACATTCACATATATGTGTTATATTTAAGTATATAACATATGTATATATATGAATGATGTGTGTTATATATACATATACATATAAATGATGCACTGAATGATTTCTGAAACTTGGAGCAATTTTATTATAATTATTGCTGTTCTTGAACAAAGAAATTATAGCACTTTGAAAATTGATGTATCAAAATAAATTCTGTGAACACTTTGGAATGGTTCATTCAAGAGAATAGTTCATTTCTGGTACCATTGTTTAATATTGTTGTGCTACTTCACTGATGCCTATAGTACACATATCTTAGGAGTAAAATTATGTCTGTATTCTGTAAAATCCCCTTTATCGTATTCTTGTATTTCCATCACATTTTATAAAATATTATCTAAAATGATATTAAAATAAGCAAGTTTTCACAGAATATGCTCTTTTTTCCTAACTGAAGAAAAGAGGTACTAAACTAAACATAGTAACTGAAATAACATTCATTTAAAAATTTAAATATATGCACGTAGTCTCTCTTTGTCATTCAGTTATTATAATCCAAAGGCAGGACAATGACCTCTTTTTATTTTTGAATATAATTTGTTTAACAACAACAAATGTAGACCATTTAAGGAATCGTAATATATGGCTCAAGAAAATTGCAATAAAATGAAATATCATTCCTTTACATTGAACATGTATAAGTAAGATATTCAGAAATCTTCTAATTTGAAAAACATTGTTACAGTAAAACAGTAAGCATGCAAGAAATAATATTAAATTTAATTAAATATTGGACAATGAAGTGAATTCAAAATTTTAATTAAAATTGAATGAGCTTTTAACTTTATTGAAATAAATTAAAACTAAATTTATAAAAAACACAAATATTTTAAAAAATGTAAGACACTATTTGTTTTAATGGGAGAAAGTAAGTATATACATGAAGAAAATATAGTAATTGAAATACTAAAGAAGAATGTTTGTTTTTGGAATGAATATTACAAATTCATTTTTAGCAATTAACCATAAACCAAAAATAAATAATTAGAAATTATTGCTTATTGCTAAAGTATAGTTTAAATATGACCAATTTAAATTAATTGCCCATAAAATTTTCCCTTCAAATAATCAAAACCTTAATACAGAAACTAAAAAAAATTATAACTTTAATAGGAACGAAGACTATTGATATTATTATTATCAGAGGGGATTTTTCTATTTGATAATGGTTTATTGGTCTGAAGCCCACACAAATATTCTAAAAATGAAAGCATACTAAAGAGTGTTGCTTAGAATAAGAGTTTTAGCAGAGAAACAGGTCACTGCAGTATGGAAGAAGGAATGTTGGCATAATCCCTAATATACATGAACCTTCTCTAAGAACAGTGAAGGAGATTTCCCCTAGAGTCTATGGAATGAATGGAATTACGATGACATCTCGGTTTTGGTCATGCGCATTCATGTCTGATTTTAATCTCTGTATTATAATAAACAGATATATTGTAGGCACTAAATCTGTGGCAATTTGCCACATCAGTGATAAAAATCTTTATGTGTAAGCCCATAAAAGGTAACAGAATCACATATTTCTATAGTCATTCAAGTTTAATGTAGGTGCTTGGTTTTCCCTCATATTTGCAGCTGGTTTTAATATAATTGACCTGACAGGGGCATAAACTATTTATACTCAGAATTTCCTTTCTTCTGTATAAAAGCTGACTTTAGTGTGATGAAACTACACATGTTTATTACTAGGGTTTCTATTATTCTAATAATATACCATGCTCAAAAGTAATGTGGAGAGAAAAGGGTTCATTTCAGCTAACAGCTCTCTAGTCAGACACCATCACTGAGGGAAGTCATATGCAGGAAAATAAGAAACAGTAACTGAAGCAGAAGCCATGAAGGAATGTTGCTCACTGACTTATCCCTTGGGCATGATGTTTGCTTTTTTGTAGAATTCAGGATTATCTACCCAGGTTGGAACTCCACACAATGATCTAAGAGCTCAAATTTCAATAAGTATTGAGAAAATGCCCCACATACTTGCCTATAATTCAATCTTATGGTGACATTTTTCTCAGTTGGAATATTCTCTACCAGAATAACTCTAATTTGGGTCAAACTAGCAAAACTAAAAACCACATCACAACATGGATATTTTTTGTAGTTGTAACTAGTGATTTTTTTTTTTTAGGCTTAAGAGACCATTGTTGTATTTGTAATTTGGGAATATTGTTTCTGTGACTGGGTATATTATTCTTATTTATTTTTATTTTTAAACAGTGTAGATCATTGAAAAATACCTCTAAATTCATAAGACAAAAGTATGAAAAAGGTCATGGAATCAGTTAAATATAACATTGGAAGATTAAAAAAAAATCATAAATACTTGACTCTTGATGATGTGGCCACAATTGGAATTACTGGCAAATAATTAACTCAAATACACCTAAGTCAGAGATACCTAAGACAAATGATTTGCCAAAACTGCTTTCTAGACTTAAAAGTTTATATTTTCATAATAGTTTCAAAAATTGTTCCTCATAGAAGAGAATCTAAACTATTAGTTAATAGAATTCAAGGAAGTGGTTAATATCAGGTGAGAACATGTGTGTAGTTATCACTATGCTAACAACTGTAGAACAATTTGTAAGGCACATGATATTACTACTATTGTTTTTCAGATAAAAAAGTGCTTTTGTACATGTATTAATATTTTGCCATGTTTATGAGAAAATTCTTAACAAGTGACTTAAGGGATGATTGGTTTAATTCAGCTTTCATGTCAAAGGAATATAGGAGCATGGCAAGGATGCTATTGTGAACTGTTATTTGGAAGGTACAGTCAAGAAAAAAAACATATTGACTGATAATTTCCTGCTGACCTTTTGTATTTGTTCAGTTCAAGGACTTAACTTATAGAATGGTTCCAACAAAATTGAGAAGAATGTTCCCACCTCAATTAATCTAATAATCCCTCCTGGTCCTGCTCAGATCCTTACTTCTTCGGTTATTTAAGTTCTGGAAAATTAACAATCAATATAGTCCTGACAATGTGTTTCTATAGCTTATTTATATTTTCATTGCTAATAAATTGCTATGCTGTTATTTGAATCCAAGATGTAAGATTTAGTAATAATGTTTATAGCTGCTCCACTATATTTTCTCTCCTTTCTGGAAGAATGCTTGATTCATTTGTTTTCTGGAAAACATTTCAATTATATTTTGTATTCAAATAGTGATCATATCAAATAATAAAATAACCATGCCATTATTTTACCATCTTGCAAAGAAGAGCAAATACTATAAGAAAAATGTTTTAGAGTTAAGCAATATTTTTTTTATTCCAGTGAAAACATAATACCAAAACTATATTTATGGGCAATTAACCACTATTTCATTAAATATGTATTCATTATTTGCAAAATGAATGGTGCTTACTCTTATCTTGTGATAAGATAAAACACCATGGCCAAGGATTCTTATGGAAGAAAGGTTTTTCGTGAACTCATGGTTTAAGGGGCATGAGTTCATTAAGCATGTTAACAAGAAGAACAGAAAATGGCAGGAATAGAAGGTACAATTCAAACCTTCAAGCTACAAACATTGAGAGGAGAGAAGTCACTGGAAATAGCATGTGGTTTACTCTTAAACCACACTCAAAATGATAAATTTTCTAACACAAGATTGCAGGTTCTAGCTTTCCCAATCAGCGCAAACACTGGTAAAATATTCAAATAAGAGAGCCTATGCAGGGCATTTCTCATTCAAGCACCACATGTTTAATCTGGTATCTTTTGAAAAAATATGAATTCAAAGTTATCTACTTAAAAATTTTAAACAGTTCAAATACTTGCTTTATGAACTATCATTAGTTTTACTAAATTATAGCAAAATAAACTTTGTTTAATATCTTCATCATGTGAATGAACCCATCAGTGTATTTCTCTCATTCACCATCTCATAGAGTGCTCATATTATCTTAGTTTGTGATCATAATATACATTTTCCTAATGATTGCAGGCATTTTGGAAAGGTTATTTTCAATTCTTCATGCTACGGAAATGTTGTTATAGACAAAAAGAGGAGAAAACCCATGCAGTTGTGAAGTTAATGAAGCCTGGAAAATTCATTGAAATCTGGTATATTTCTCTTCCACCAATAAGAGATGTGGATTTTGTGTTAAAACTGAGTTATGTATGAACAATTCACAATTTTATTTACTAGCTCTTATTCTTGATCTTGGGGTTTTCTATTTGTTTATTGCTGAAGCTTAGAGAATTATGCTGCCTGATTTGTATAAAAGGGAACATAATAAAAGTGAAGGTGATCTAATACAAGCTATTGCCTATTAATGAGAATAATGCAATATTGTAATTGGAAAGTCATCCACAGCATAGACATAGGCTGCAAGCCTTCTCACATTAACTCATTTCCATTATTCACAGACCTAATGTCACACTGCATTGCAATGACATGTGGTAATGTCCCTTATCTGGGAAAATCTTGCCGCTTCTTCAAATATCTTTGAATAAATTTTTACATCACAACTTTTTAAACAATTTTTCTCTAAAAAAATAGAATCAGAAATCATTTTTTTTCACTTGCTGTCAGTGTTGTTATTAAGGGTAGCTGAACTCTTTCTGTTCTTTCTGCATGCTTTTTCTCTGAGCATACCTCTTCTCCTCTGATGGTTTTACATTGCTTTGCTTCTTTTCTCTTTTAAGCAACTCTCTTCCAATTTTTTGTTTGCTTTTGCTTTGGGACCAACAATTCTCACTCCTTGTACCCCCTTCCTGTCACATTTTCTTCTTCTATCTCTTTTGTGTTCTGTGAAACAAATGACATTTTGAATCATATTGTTTCATAAAAATACGTTATTGGTAGTTTATATGAGATTTTTCACTGTTTTAGAAATGTAACTAAGGTTAAAATCACTGTTTTTTTTTATATGAACCCATTGCACTCTGTGTAGAATAAATAATAGTAGCCCTGTGCTTCTTTCTTGTAATTTCCCCTTTTATATTACATTTCAGATTAACCTTTGTTCTCAAGTGGTTTCTAGAAGGTCTTTCGCTGATACTAAGGCTACTATCGCGCAAACTGCATGAGAAAATAAAAGCAACCTAAAGATTGTCTTGATACCTTCAGATTCTGGAGGGAAGTTAAGTTTCTCCCATATATTCTTTGTTACTGATTGCTAATCATGGAGCTGTAGCTTGCTGAAAAAGGCTTAGGTTTCCATATTTTAAAACATCAGTATACAGCATAATTGTAAATTCCACAGATGTATATTATTTTAAAACTTTGGCTTACAATCTTTTAAATTGTCTATAAACTGAAAAAAAAGAGAATAGTCAGTTTTAAACAAGTAGCATCTCAGATTCACGGTACACAGAAATACTTCCCAATTATTACTAAAATGGAGAAATTTTGTTAGTATACCAGTAGCTATTTCATATTAGATTACCTTGCTTAATCCAACTTTTTTTTTATTTTTGGAACTCATTGCCCATTTTCACTTTTATGGGTCTGGGCATCATGCCCAGCTTGGATTAATGCTTGTTTATTATAATTTATTTATCCGGGATAGTGCTTTAGCTGGGTGCCTTAGAAATTATTATAATTAAGTAGAAGAGAATATATTTCTTAAACATTTAAGTGCATTAGGCCATCAAAATATTTTCCCAGAGGAATTTGAGCAATAATATGTTTAGACAAAAAAAAAGCATTTATAATTTTGTTTCCTGGTAACTACTTTGTCTTTAGGCCTACTTAGAATTGTTCATGACTAAATTGACTTATGTCTCTTCCTTCTACTTGAGAAACCCTGCCAATTTTCCCCTTAAAATAAGAATGTCTAATCTGAGGAACTTATGCCGTGCGTTCTTGGGTGTCGTATCCATGTCAGGTCCAAAAATTGCTGTTTCACACCACTTTCCTCCTACTCTAGCTCTTACATTCTTTTTGCCTTCTTTCTATGATGTTTCCTGATTGTGGAGGAGGGCTGATAAGGTAGTGCTGAGAGTCAAGCGCTTTTCAGTCATATATTGTCAGCAGATTGATTGGTTGCAAGCTTCTTCATTAGACAAGGTCCATTGCCAAATAAAGTTTCTCTGATCATGGTCAAGAGCAATACTGCTCCATGGATATGGGCATAGGTATTTAGTAGGAAATTTAAATCTATGTTTTGTAAGAAAAAAATTGTTTTCTTTCTCCCCCAAGGCCTACGACCCCATTAGGCATGGTCTCTTGAGCCGCTTTGCAGTAATGGGCACGTCTTTCCAGAGGACTAGAAAACAAATCTAATCAGTCTGCACTGAGTTATTCCCATAAATGTCACACCACTATTAGTCAGTAGATATATTTTGCCATGGAGATGATTATTATAGGCTATGGTTTTGATAGCTGAATTCTATGAATGATACTGGGGGTAGAAAAATCCTCAATAATGAAATTAAATATTTTAATTTATTTGAACATTTAATATATGGACTATATACTTACATTCTTTCCACTTTTTCCTCTCTACCTCCTCATGTCTCTGCACTCCATTACAAACTGATGCTCTCTTCTTTCAAAATTATTAATATCATGGATATGCATGCACACTCATACGCCTACAAACAAAAACACAGTACACTCTCCAAAATCTCCCTCTCTGACACACTCATGCAAAACTGTGTCTCTCACTCAGACAGCTATTTATAGGTTTATATATATATAAACCTATATAGACAGGTTTATTTATACACATATAACCTCTACATCTATATGAGCCAAATCTCAAACCATAACTTCTGATGTCTGCTTTTATAAGTGATTGGGTCTACAGAAACATAACTATGTAGGTTATTCCCCTTTTAACAGTAATTCCTCCTAATAAACATGAAGTTTTGGAATTTTAGGGCCTTGAAGAGTGTTTTCTCTTCTTGACTAAGCAAACACTACAAATGTCCAATACAGCAGGAGTTAGCAATGTTTACTTTACTAAAAGAGTTTCCTCCTTCAGTTTTACATCATCTTCAGTGATATGCCAAACCTTTCCTTTTCATCTTCAAAGTTTTTCTCTTTTATTTGACGTGTGGAAAATGTGATTTCATCTTTGTATAGTCAAACATCTGCATATGTCTATATGTTTTCATATTTATCATTTCATTTATTTTACAGATTGAGGCAGAAGTGTGCAGACAAATCAAGTTTCATTTACCATTTTCTATTCATTATCCTTTTCACTTTTGAACTCTTTTTTTCTAAGTCATCTACTGTTTCACTACCCAAATATTTGTCTTATCCCCTCCTGTGTGTCATCTGAAAACATACATCAATGGATATTTTCTTACTGACAAGTTAGTGTCATCATTTGCAGGTATATGATTATTTTCAATATCTAAAGGCAGAATATATTTTTTCATTTTATTCCAAGCCTTAATTTTATAGATTGAAGTGCCATGCCATTATATGTCTTTTGAAGTTTGGCCTTACCTTTTTTTGTTTTTTGTTTTTGTTGTTGTTGTTGTTGTTGTTTTGGAGTGTTTCCTGGAACTATCTCTTGTAGACCAGGCTAGCCTCGAACTCACAAAGATCTGCCTGCCGCTGTTTCCCTAGTGATGGGATTAAAGGTGTGTGCTACCACTGCCCAGCTATGTCCTTATTTACTTTAACCTAGAAGTTAATATACTTTACCCTTCATACATGAAGGGTCACATCACATAAATGCCTCATTTCTTATTGTAGCTTGAGACTAGCAGTAGTTTCAATAAACACTTTCAACAGAACAGTAGAGTTATGTGCATCTGTTCTCCTAAAAAATACTTTGCTGTCACACAGTTCTTTAACTTTTACTCTTCATTGCCTTAAATGCATCCCATCAGGTTAACCCTCCCCTAAATATTTTAATTTAACAATTGACAACTAGTAACATCTCAGAAGGCCTTTCCCCAAGGGGAAAGAATCAGACAGCCTTTGAGATTTGCCCACTACACTGGCGAGCTCTTACTTTGCTGGCTGTGATGATTCTCAGTAGTGGGTAACTCTCCCATACTGTCAGATTCTGTGCTTCCATGAATACTTGCAGATAGCTGCATGGTTCTTGTGCCAATGCAATCCCAACAGCATTTCTTCTTCATGACCATTCTCTCTGCTCATTTTTATCCAATACATCCAGCATAGAATTAAACATCTCTTATTAGTTTGGAATATAGATATACTCTGAAACATGTAACCATCCCATTGAAATAATGATCACTCAAGTTCTCTACAAATCTGACAGTTAAGCACTGAATGTTGCAAATGGAATATTGAAAAATTTACAACTTGTTAAAATATGCATAAAAAGTACTCTTTAAACAAATTTTTATTCAATTCAAATATGTTCTTAGTGGCAATTGTATATAATTATTAATGAGGTAAATTTAATGCAAGTGAGCAGTAAGTCATGAATGCAAAATATTAAGTTGGCCTCTTATTGACTATTTCCTAAAGTGTTTGAAAATGTAAATTTCTGATTTTCGAAAATAAAATCTTAATATTCTTCACTTTCATACATTTACTCAGATACTTCTTATAGTAAAAATGCAGAGATGTTTCACTTAGTGGATAAAATGTATATTATGACCTTCATTGTATACCAAAAAAACTTAATTCAAATGATGATAGATAATTTTTTAGTTTTTCCAAATATTTTATACTTTAATATAACAAATTATGAGCTATTTTATGAAAATAAATTAAATCAATGAGTGTGTAATTTTTATAGGTAGGTCATTAAGTAAAGATACATAAGGTTAGGAATTTCAAATAATTTTATTCATAATTTTTATAAATTTAATAATTGAACTGTCCATTTATTGAAAGCTAAGTATTTTAAATATTGTACAGATCTCCATTTGTTTTATATACATGTTTTATTATATGTCAAAAAGTAGTGATAACATTGATTTAGATTGCAAATGATAATTTGAGCATCTAGC
This sequence comes from Ondatra zibethicus, assembly GCA_004026605.1. Taxonomy (NCBI): domain Eukaryota; kingdom Metazoa; phylum Chordata; class Mammalia; order Rodentia; family Cricetidae; genus Ondatra; species Ondatra zibethicus. The sequence goes on from PVIU01008789.1 coordinate 19,111, forward strand.
AAAAGCATTCTAGCTGATAACAATGTTATTTAGGAACCTGTAGTCTGTGGATCAATTAGAAAACAAGGAGATATTATGAGGACATAAAGTATTTTCAAGAATTATTTTAGTATTGGAAAATAATTATTCACATGTAATCCAAATAAGTAATATTTTGTAATTTTGAGAATTGATCTGATTGATGAAAATGACAATTTAAAAAACATGATATAATTTTCACTGTGACATGTTTTGGTTATTGCATTTGTTCTAATGAGAGGATAAAATTTTGTAAATAAAAAATATTGAGATTACCATTAACAGTAAAGTAGTACTGTTATTTTGATAACTACTGTAAAAATCAAAGAAATTTCAACTTTATAGTACATCAAATTTTATTCTAAATTCAAATTAACATTTTAAAGACAAATTTAAGGGATTGTGAATTCACATAACAGTAAGAACAAAAGGAATAAACAAGCATGAGTAATATTTTTTTCTTGTAAGCTTTGGGATACAAATAAGAAATGATATAGATGAATTGATGAATGTAGTGGAGTAAGGAACGAATATAAAAATTGGAAACATAGAAGACCTAGTCAATGAAATTATAACAGAAAAAATATAAAACAAAAAATTATGGCACATCATTACAATATGCAAATTCATTTAATCAAACATACCATTTCATTTAAAGCAAAGCACTCAACACCATGAATATGTATCTGTACATAAAAATTTAAGTGGGGTTGAAAACATAGGAACTATTTGGTAAAGTAAAGGACAGTATAGCCAATTTACTATGAAACTGAATGTCTCAATAACATCACACCTCATAGCAGAAACTCAAAAGCTCTGAAAATATATAGCCAGCCAACTAAAATATTGTTTCCAAAAAATGTTCCTTTTAACTTCAAATTAGGAAAAGTATTTTTCAAGATAAATCATACTGAAGCACATCAAGTCCACTAAGCCAGAAATTCTGAAGGTTTTTATTTTTTCCTGCTCTACTTTCCTTCATTTTCTTTCAGTAATCCAGGGAATTTAGAAAAGAATAAAAAAGTGAAAACCTCTGATTAGAATGATCTCTACTTGAAAAGGACTTACTCCTGAGTGCAGAACCTAAGGAATGATTGTTAAACCTATCATATAGGCTTTAGAATTCTTCTATGTAAAAGCTAATTGAAATTAGTTTACTGCCCATCTCCATTTCCTTGTTCATTCCTCTAGATTTTCCTAGTTGCCATGATTCAAACCCCTCCCACAAATTCCCCATGATAAAAACCTCTTTTATGCTTCGATACGTATGGGCATAAGCAGAAATACATATGAAAAGAACCTTCTAGGTCTGTACTTGTTATTTATGTGCATATGGTTTCAAAGCCAACCACTCTGCATTAGGTAACTAATAAAAGGTTTAATCTGTTAGTCCCCTGAGTCAAACAAGTCAAACCCTCCCCTAAGAAACTCCATTTACCAGTTTCTGACACTCTAACAGCCTTAAGTGCTGAACCTAGCCTCTGCTCTACAGAGTGAAAAGCCCAAGCTCTGTATCTGAAATCCCATCTGTCTGCGTACAGGGAATCTTCATTCTGAAAAGTTCTGCCCTCCTCAAGAAAGGCTTATAAACCCTGTCTTCTGCTCTGTTCCCTGCTGTTTTTTTACTGAACAGAGGCAGTCACCTTTCTGTTTTTCTTTCCCTCCCAATAAACCTCATGTGAGGTTTGTTGTGCTGTGTGACTTTGTGGTATTCCTTGGCTTCTGACTGCCATTATAGTATACTTTTCCATCCGAGCTATAATACTGATATTTGGTGCCAAAACATGAGAGGGGTTATCCTAGTTCCTGTGTTTTCTCTTGAGGGCCTAAGCTGCACTGGAACCCTATGTCGCATCTCTAGTCCTCCTGCAACAGACTGGCCTTCCAGCTCACCAATAGCTCATCACTCCATCCACCCACCAACAGCAAATAGTTAAGTTTCACTTTCGGTTGTTATAAAAAACTTTCCTGGGTCTAAGGAAGTAACCATTGAGCAAATGGCCTCCCTTTGATATTCTTAGAGGCAGAGGCACCCACAGCCAAGATCTTTAAGGCTGCATCTAATCCTCTTCACCTGACACCATCCCCCCATTCTTGGAACTGCAATTTCTTTAAGCTCAACTGAGTTTTCTGTTCTCTTCTCCCAGTCTCCCCTTCTGAGCTGCCTGTAATCCTACAGCTACTCTAGGCTCTCAGGCTCTCAGCTTCTGTGGTTCCATTTTTCCGACCATTTCCTGTAAGTATTACTCATTTCTTAGAGCTTGGTTTTCGTCCTTACCTTCTGGCCTCTATGAAAGCCCTGGTACCAGGCACTGAGTCTGAGTTCTTCCTAGAGATTAGCAAGGCTAAGCTCCTGAACTCTGTTGAGTGTGGAAACAACCCACTGAATGATTTGGTCCTCATTCAGTCCTCTATGAATGTTGGGAATGTCCATGACTACAGACTGTTAGGGTACACAAATCACTCCTACAAAAGGCCAGCACTAAGTCTGCCAAAGTAAGAGCGTTCATTCTTTCAAAACAAGTTCCAACATGTTGGGTAAGCCACACAACAAAATGGCAGAGACCACAGAAGCAGGCACCTTTTATATATAATCAGAGGAATGCAAGAAACAGTTTCATCAACTCACACAAACCTCCTTGATTGAGAAAACAGCAGCCAAATCTGATTGGCTGCAGCATCTCTGGACATGTTGGCCATGTCTAGACTTGGTGTACAAGGTTCTTCTGTGTGTTGCTTTCATTCATTAATGAATAAAGAAACTGCCTTGGCCTGTTGATAGGGCAGAACTTAGGTAGGCGGGGAAAACTAAATGGCATGCTGGGAGAAAGGAGGCAGAGTCAGAGAGACGCCATAGATCCACCAGAGACAGATGCTGGGAATTTTCCCAGTAAGCCACTGCCATGTAGCGATGCACAGATTAATAGAAATGTTTAACTCATTTCTATTCTATTAAGATGTAAGAATTGACCAATAAGAAACTAAAGCTAATGGGCCAAGCAGTGTTTTAATGAATATGGTTTGTGTGATTATTTAGTTCTATGACAGTTCCTGTCCTGAAAACAAAACTGTAAAAAGAAATTGATAAGATTAAAAACAAAGCAAAACAATGCTTGTTTAGTAAGGTATTAAACCTGCACCTCCTTGTACTTATACAGGAATATACCTCATACTGGTAGTTGAACTCTAATATAAATGTCACCCGCTTGGCAGTGGTGGCTCAAGCCTTTAATCCCAGCAATAGAGAGGAATATAAGGTGGAATTAGACAGGAAATTACTCTTTTCAGTCTGGTTATTTCATAGAGGTAAGAACTCACTAGTGACTTGGCTGCTTTGCTTCTGTGATCTTTGAGCTTAAACAGCATCTGTCTCCCACCACTCGAAAAGCAGAGACAAGTGGATCTGTGTGTTTGAGGCCATGCTGGTCTGCAGACGAGTTCAAGGACAGGCTCCAAATGACCCATAGCAACTTGGAAGGAAGACTTTCATTTATAAACTATACTCTAGCATTCATCATAGCCACCTATGGATCAGGATCAAACAAATTACAGAGCATACACATCCTACTCTCTCTACCTCATGTACAGGCACAATAGAAGTGGGCCAAAGCTCTTCAAAGGTCCTTACATCCCCAGATACCATCTCTTATTTCAGACCTTAATATCTGCATATCAGCTATTGAATAACACTTTGCCTGATTCCTTTGGAGAATGCTGGATGTGTGCTTCTTGGGTTAAGCTCACAACTATCATTGTGGTCTCACCCATTATCTTATTAGCCTCTCTCATTAATTGTTCTAAGTCAAATATCACAACCATCCCTTATGTCTATTGCATCTTCCTCTTTGATTTTACAGACTGCTTTATCTACTAAGAAACATACTTTTAGGGCACATGGGATTTTGTAGACCGCTGTATAATGAGAGGGCTGTGTTCCTGGCGCCTGGTTAGCATATACCCGAAATAATTACACAGAAACTGTATTCATTGAAATACGTCCTGGCCCATTAGCTATAGCCTCTTCTTGGCCAACTCTTACATCTTAAACTAACCAATATCTAGTAATCTGTGTATCACCACGAGGATGTGGCTTACCAGCATGAGTCTAACCAGTGTCCATCTTGGGCCAGAGAAACATGGCATCTGCCACACTGCCTTCTCTCACAGCATTCCATTCTGTCTACTACGCTCACCTTGCAGAGCACAATGCCTGTCTGTGCTCTGTGTGCTACCATACAGTTCGCGAGCTCCGGGCAAGGGGCTGGAGGTTGTAACACACAAAGACACACAGAGAGAGACACGGACCTCTACACACTGATAAGAGGCCCTTTATTCATAGCACCATGGAGGCTTATATACCCAACAGTCAGGTGGGCCAACAGGTAAAAACCTTATCCTCTGATCCTCAAGACAACACGTGCTCATGAAGCAGAGCTGGTAAACAATTATGACACAGCTTTCAGTAACTCAAATCAGAAGGAAAGGAAAGATCTCTAGCAGGGAAGAGCAGCTGGAGGCCAGGACTCCAAATGATCCCAACATCTGCCCCATAAATTTTTTATAAGACAGAAGACCCTCCTGTCTTAGGTCATCTCAGAAGAGTAAACCCTTAACCGTAGGGGGGCCCTCTTCTGTAGAAGTTGCCCGTCTATGGAGAAGTCTTCATTGTTTGTGCAGTATTTGCAACCAAACACGGGGTACGTCTGAGTTACTAACCAACAGGCTCAGAAGGACTTGCTAAGTGACCATATGCTGCATTCTCATGGATTGTCTGATCTTACACAGAATTCAGAGATGAATGCCTATGGCAACAGGCATTAAGATTGCCAACAAGAGGGTCCCCAATCAACACTGGACCCAGCCTCCCAGTTGGGCTATGGTATTCTACCAACCCTTTGGCTAAAACAGGGGGCACACAGGTATCAACAATTTGGTGTGCTAATTGTAACATTCCAAGGGCTATTCAAGTAAACATTGAGCTGTTTCACCACATAAAAGGCATTAGCAATATTAACAGATGTCACAAATGGAATGATAAAAGTGTGAACAAGACATTTGTTGTATAAGCAATAAGTCCTCCTGCTCCTACAATAGGGCAGTCTGTTGATTTAAATTCAAAAGTCCAAATTTAATGTGGACATTCAGGGCATTCTGAGTCTGAAGAGCATCGTTGACTTGTCTCGCCAATTTATCCACGGTGTTCGATACCAACGATGTTTGTGCCATTGCCAGTCCTGCGACCAGCACGATGACAGCAACCGCCACAGTTGTCATTCCAAAATCTCATTTCTCTCGATACAGGGTCATCTCAGTCTGCTTAATTGGCAGTGGTATGATGGCTGGTACCCGAACCAACAATGCAGCACTGGAGTGGTCATCCCAGGAGTCGCTCAGGCCACAGTTTCTGAAAGAACAACCAAGAATATCTTTTCCTCCAAAGGAGCTATTCCATAAACAAAAAAGAAAAGAAAAAAAGAAAGAACTAAAACAAACACGGATTTAATAGTTCCTGGGCTGGCCTGAAACTCGTGATTCTCCTGTCTCTGCCTCCTTCCGCAAATCTTACCTGCGTGCACCACCACAACCCGCTCAGGCAGCATGCAGGCTCAGAGACCTTCCGCAGCTACAATGCTGGTTTCTCAGGTGCTGCGGGAAAGCCTACCACTTGCCCTGCAGACTCTTGGGCAAGCAGAGCCTGGAACCGCCACCGCCTTCTCCTTGCCCCACTGCTGCCTTCTTAGGCAGCCCAGCGGGGTCTGTGCTCCAGTTTGTCTTGGCTCCAGCACTTGTTGCATTTGCTGATACTCCTGGCACTGCCACAGCGTCTCCCAGGGCGGGCACCGTCTGGGCCAGGGCAACATGCCTTCTAGCCCCAGCTGCATTCATTCTGGGTCCAAACTGGTGCATGGAGTGGAGCAGAACTCAGGAAAGCAGGCTTGCTGCTCCAGAACTACTGAAGGGGCCCCACTTAATCTTTTAGGGAATTTAGGCATTGTCAACCTGTCTGGCTACTTCCTGCTGAGTGTGGGCACTGCATTCTTGGGGGTATTTTACTGCAACATTTCAGGAGGTCTTGGTGAATCAAACCACATGAATCTCGAATAAATCTTCAGGTTCTCATCCAATGTGGAGACAAAAGCAGAACCTCCCCTCCAAAGCATCAAATCCTCAAGCCCATATCCTAAAGTCAAAATACCTTTCTTAGCGGTTCCCAGAATCAAATATCTTTCTCCAGTCCAGAACACAAAAGACAACACAATTAACATACACATTTTATCTTTTGAGCTGTATACATTCTATCATTTGGAGGCCTTCAATTCACCCTCCTGCCTCCTGTTTCAGAGAATGTCCCGTCTTAATTCCCTAATACGTCCCTAGCCGGGGACGACCCTGTCTGCTTACCCCTCTTTCTCGGTTGGACTTCAACTTGCCACGCTTGCAGGGCCTGGAACCATGCTAACAACGTCAGGATTAACACATACCCCAGTCCACTCTTACCTTTCTAGGGATACCTCTCAGCGTTCCCTAGTTCCCGATCCATGGAACCTCCATTTGCCTCGCTCAACACCTGTCTGTGCTCTGTGCACTACCATACAGTTCGCGAGCTCCGGGCAAGGGGCTGGAGGTTGTAAAAAACAAAGATACACAGACAGACAAACAGACAGAGACACGGACCTCTACACACTGGTAAGAAGCCCTTTATTCAATAGCACCATGGAGGCTTATATACCCAACAGTCAGGTGTGCCAACAGGTGAAAACCTTATCCTCTGATCCTCAAGGCAACACGTGCTAGTGAAGCTGAGCTGGTAAACAGTTATGACAGAGTTTTCAGTAACTCAAATAAGAAGGAAAGGAAAGATCTCTAGCAGCGAAGAGCAGCTGGAGGCCAGGACTCCAAATGATCCCAACACACCTAAGGGCTGCCCTATCAAAAGGCCAAGGCAGTCTCTTTATTTAACCAATGAAAGCAATAGAAATACAAAGGACCTCCTACACTAGACTGCAATAGCTCTGCAACTCTATGCCCAGTCTCATTGCTTGGTGCCACTCAATTTTATTGTTGTCTACGTGCTGGGTGGTCCGGAACTTGTACCCTAGTGTTACTTTTTCCAAAACTAGTGGTGGTATATGGTGAGAACACTTGCCAATTCACATCATTATTTTTATAGTGGCATGGCATAACAAACCAGAGGTTCAAGTCATACCCTCTCTAGCAATCCTGAGTATAACTGTTGACATCACCACAGGAGCCAAAGGGCTGACTGCTCCTCTAGCTATTCACCAAGAGTTTTTATCTAAGTTCATCGAGAATCTCCAATGGGTAGTTAGTGCGACAGAAACCCCAACAACATGTGGTACCAATCATCCTTAAGCTCCAGGGCCAAACAGACTTGCTAGCTGTTGTAGTGCTATAAAAGCTGCTAATTTTTCATCTCTCAGAATTCGATTGTTACTTGTAATTCTTCATGTCAGAGAGAAGCTTTGTAACAATTTCTCCCTTGCATGTAAGCACATCAGTGTTGTAAGGAGGCAAATTGGTAAGCTATTACCTGAGTATTGTTTATTAAGCCAGATTGAGGAGATATTGCATCACCACACTCTTTTTGTTATATATGTCTTAGAATATTTCTAACTCCTTTTCTTCTAGGTGGAAATCATACTTGTTTCTAGAAATGTAGACATAACCACAGGGAGAATGAAGACATGGACCTTATAAAAGAATCTACTATTGTCATATTGCTATAACAGCATAATCCTTATTATATTATAAAATCTATCCTCATGTACACATGACTGTAACTACCATCCCTTATGAAAGAAGCTGACCATCACAGGAAACAACAACTAGACTTAATGCAGATAAAGTAGTTCACAGGTGTCGAGCCCCCAACAGGATACATATACAGTAGAAAATACGTAAATCAATCCTACATTGAAATGAAAAAAAGACCTTTATAATAATTCTGAATCTGGAGAGCTTGGCTAAGGACATATCTCAGGAGCAAATTGAAGCAGTATAAAAGAGATGAGTATATTGACTGAGCAAGTCAGTGTGATATGAATACTATGTATATGTTAGGTAAACATATCAGAGGCACATTTTTTCCTATTCAGCTCCTCCCCTGGCATCTGGACCTACCTCCTGTTTTCTACCTCTAACTAGAAAAAAAACAAAAACAAAAAACAAGCTTTTAAGGAATAGAAATAAAATAAATAAAACAAAACAAAAGCTAACACATCAATCAACATGAACATCAGGAAAAGTGTTCAGGAGAAGGCACAAGAAACAGACACCCACTTGTTCACACTCTCAGGAATCCCTTAGAAACACTAACGACAAAGTCATAACTAATATAAACGTAACCTACCAGTAACATAAAAAGACAAAAGAAAAAAATTGATAAAAGATCAAATTAAAAGACGAGTGTCAGTGTGGCATTATGAGAAGGAACCTGAAAAGCTGTTGTGAATTTTCTCTTGGATGTCCACTGCTAGGTTTGCAACCTGCCCTTGAGAGTAGTTGAAGATGAAGAATATCTTATTTCTTCATTGAAAGTGCTTTGGAAAAAACTAAAATTTTCTTTGCAAGTGGTTATCAATTGGAGATTGCTTCTGGGTTAGGGACAGAGCGTGTATCCCCTTCCACTTGCAGCTGTAGGACTCTATCATGTGCAGACCTGTGCAGCTGCTGTGCATTCTGCCTCAGGCTCTTGTTCTTCTGTTGTCAATCATATAACTCAAAGGGCCATTTTACTTAGTTGTTCTACATTACATACCTTTTGGCTTTTAAACTTTTTCTGCCTCCTCTTTTGAAAGATTCCCTGAGATATGAGGGAAGGGATTTCAATGAGAAATCCCATTTAAAGCTGAGTGTGCCAAGGGTATGCATACGGTTTAGATTCAGCTTCCTGAATTTGTTCCTACTTGCTACAGGTGAATGATTCTCTTTTGATGGATGATCAAAGTATAAAATACAAATACTGGAATATCATTAGCAATCATTTTTTCTACCTTTTTATTTATTTTTTTTAAAGTAGTGTTTAGGTCCCTAAGCTAATGCGTCTCATATTCTTGCTCATTCAAGCAGTGTTGGGCATGGGTTTCTTTTCATGGAGTGGACCTTAAATTAAGTTAAATATTGGTTGATTACTCCCACAATTTTGTGCCACCATTGTACTAGTATATCTTGCAAGTAAGACGACACTCTATATCTAATTGTTTGTGCCAAGGTTGCTTTTTACATTTCTCCTTTGGTAGCATGCAGATTAACTTCCTGTATCAAGCACACCAGTACATAAACATGAAGATACTGTGTGTGCCAGAATTTGAACCTCTTCAGTGAATTGTGTAAATTTTATGTACACTGATTGGAGCTGGATGTCAGTTTGTGGAAAGCAACTATAGTCTTGGCAATAGCCATGGATGTTTGTTGTTTTGGAGTGTCCATGAGGCTCCTAGAGTCAAAAACTCAATTAAATATAAACAAACCCCTGTACTGGAAGCTTCATGTGGTGACAGGATTTGACCAACTGGGGATCTTGTCCCTCTCATGATTGGATTATTTCATTTGGGGTGCAACCATACATGTACATATACATATGTATGGGTGTGTGTATGGATGGAAATATGTATGTTTGTGTGTGTGTATACACATATGCATGCACTCCAAATGAAATATATATTTTACGAAACTTCTGCTATATAAAATTTCCGAATGACACCTCAAATGGCCTCTTCTTTCCTTGTGTTCCCCTCTTTTCCCCTCCTCTCACTCCCCATCTCCACTTGATCCTCCCATTCTAGTATCCTTAGACATCTATTCATAATTATTCTATTTTCCTTTATTTGGAAGATCCATCTGTCCCTTCTCAGACCCTTATTCTATACCTAGTCATTGGAGGTACTTAAAACATGACCCCTCTCTAACTCATTGATATCCTATAGGAAGAAAGTATTTGAATATAAAAGTAATTGCTGAAAGAAAATAGTTCAAAAACATTTGAATATTCTACAAAAGCTCATCATATAGAACAACATATTATTAGTTAATTTTGAGAAATCTTGTATTGGAAAATATTTATAGAGGAAGAGCTCACATATAATAAGAATTCAAATACATTAACATAAATAAATCTTATTATCTAGAATAAATCTTGTTAATCTATGATTTTCTGAAAAATCATACTGTCATTTTAAGTAAAATATTTGATGACAGAATATTATATCTTTCTTTTAATAAATCCAATTACATTGTTTTTGAAACATACTATTTACATTTTGCTGACAGAGGTTACTGTCCCATCCAATACTGCAGCCATTTAGTCTCAAAGAAACATACAGAGGAATACCAAACAAGTGGAAGCCTTGTATGACAAGAACTTTAAATTTTTGAAAAAAGAAATTGACAAGACACCAGAAAGTGGAAAGATCTCCCATGCTCTTGGGTAGGTAGAATTAACATAGAAAAATTGGCAATCTTACCAAAAGCAATCTACAGATTCAATGCAATGCTCAGCAAAATCCCAGCAAAATTCTTAATAGACCACAAAAGAATGGTACTCAACTTCACATGGAAAAGCAAAAAAAAACCTAACAAACAAACAAAAAACAAAACAAAAACAGGATAGCAAAAGCAATCTTGTAAAATAAAAAAAAAAAAATTTGAAGGCATCACAATTCCTGACTTAAAACTCTACTACAGAACAACAGTACTAAAAATAGCCCGGTATTGGCATGAAAACAGACAGGAAGACCAATGGAATTGAAGACCAGATATTAATCCACACCCCTGTGACCTAATGATTTTTTAATAAGAAGCAGAAAATATAAAATAGAAAAAAGAAAGCATATTTAACAAATGGTGCTGCCATAACTGGATATCAACATGTAGAAGAATGAAAATAGATTGAAATCTATCACCATGCACAAGATACAAGTCCAAATGGGATCAAAGACCTCAACACAAAGCCAGTCACACTGAACATCATAAAAAAAAAAAAACTGGAAATTACACTTAAGTGGGAAATACGCATTTGTTGCAGGACAATTATCTATATTCTGTCAATTATATTTTAAATAAATGCTGTTTGATCAGTAGCCAGGCAGGAAGTATAGGTGGAAGAACCAGACAGGAAGTAGAGGCAAGTCAATGAGAACAGGAGTATTCTGGGAAGAGGGAAGCTCCCTCTTCAGTCCTGTCCCAACCACAGAAGAAGGAAGATGTGATTGCCCTGCTGAAAAAGGTACTGAGCCATGTGGCTAACATACATAAGAATAATGGGTTAATATAAGTTATAAGAGTTAATGAGAAGCCTGAGCTAATGGGCCAATGAGTTTATCATTAATATAGACTTCTGTGTGGTTTTCTATGGGGCTAAACGTCTGTGGGACCTGGTGGAAGGGCAGAAACCAGGCAGCACAGATACTCAAACAACACATTGGCTTAGTAGAGCACTTCCTAATTATAACACCAGTAGCACAGACACTGAGAGAAACAAGTAATAAATGGAACCTTCTGAAATGGAAAAGTTTCTGTAAAGCAAATGTCATGGTCAACAAGATAAAATGGCAGCCTACAGAATGGGAAAAGATCTTCACCAAACCCACATAAGACAGAGGTCTGATATCCAAAATATACAAAGAACTCAAGAAATTGGTCATCAAAAACAAACAAATAAATAATTCAATAAAATGTTGCAGGGGGCAGCCACTTGTTTGTCCCAGCTGCCCAGAACTGAAATAATCACACAGAAACTGTATTAATTAAATCACTGCTTGGCCCTTTAGCTCTAGCTTCTAATTGACTAACTCTTAATTTAACATCTTAATTTAACACATCTCCACTAATCTGTGTATTGCCTCATGGTTCTGGGTTACCAGCAAGATTGTAATCAGCATCTGTCTCAGGTGGAGATTCCATAGCTTCTCTTGACTCTGCTCTTCTCCTGGAATTCACTTCTGTCTTCCCTGGTTACCTAAGCTCTGCCCTATGAACAGGCCAAGGAAGTTTCTTTATTCATTAAAGGTAATTATAGCACACAGAGGGGACTCCCACATCATAAAAATTGGAGTTCAGACCTAAACAGAGAACTCTCAACAGAGGAATCTAAACTGACTGAAAAACACTTAAGGAAATGCTCAACATCTTTAGTCATTAGAGAAATGCAGATCAAAGCAATTCTGAGATTCCATCTTAAACTGTAAGAATGGCCAAGATCAAAAACACTATTGACAACTTATGCTGGAGAGATTGTGGGTTAAAGGGAATACTCCTGCATTTCTGGTGGGAATGCAAGTTGGTACATCCTCTTTGGGTATGTGTATGGTGATTTCTCAGAAAATTAGGAAACAGCCTTCCTCAAGACCCAGCAATACTACTTTTGGTTATATATCCAAAGGATGCTCAATTGTACCACAAGGACATATGTTCAACTATATTCAAAACAATATTTTTTGTCATAGTCAAATCCTGGAAACAACCTAAATGTCCCTTGACCAAAGAATGGATAAGGAAAATGTGGTACTTTTACACAATTGAGTACTAAACAGAAGAGAAAAATGATGACATCTTGAAATTTGCAGGCAAATAAATGGAGGTAAAATATCATATTGAGTAACACAGACCCAGAAAGACAATTATCATAAGTGGTTTTTAAATATAAAGCAAAGAAAAACCAGGCAACAAATCATAGTCCCAGAGAACCTAGACAAAGATGAGGACCCTAAGAGAGACATACCTGGATCTAATTAATCTACATGGGAAGTAGTAAAAGACAAGATCTCCTGAGTAAATTGGGAGCATGAGGAACATGGAAGAGGGTTGAAGAGGAAGGCAGAGGCAGAAAGGGCAGTAGAGAAGAATGTATAGCTTACTAAAATCAATAAAAATAAGAAAAAAAGAACAAAAAGAAATAAAGTGGTTGGCCTATTAGCTCAGGATTTCTTATTAATTAACTCTTATATCTTATAATAAGTCACAATTCTTGTCTGTATTAATCATGTGACTTGGTACCTTTTATCAGTGAGGCATTCTTATTCTGATTCCTGTTGGTCTGGGTGATGACTACAGACTGAGTTTTCCTCTTTCCAGAATTCTCCTATTCTGTTCACTATGCCTATATACTTCTTACCTGGCTATTGGCCAATCAGTGTTTTATTAAAACAATATATGACAAAACTTTTCAGGGTGTAAGAGCATTGTCCCACATTATTTCTCCCCCCTTTATTTTTCAAAACAAGAACTCTGAATCTAATCTCTTTTGTTTAGATTTTTCCTGATCATTATCCATAACAACTTGTAACTAACACTCTAAAAAAAGACAAACACCCATAACCCATTTTTTTTTTGAAATATGGGCATAGTTTTCTGGGCTACTTCCTGCTGATTGGGGAACTGCTAATCTTATGGGGATCTGAAGAAAATTTACTATTATGACTAAGTCATGACTGGAATATTCCGTGGAGATTGATCATCTCAGCCTACAGTCTTGAAGCTGTTCTGGATGTAGAAGTCAGAGAAAACTCCAACAGAGGTCCTCTAAAATTTTGGATCATCTGGGCCATCTTCTCCTATTGAAGATTTTTTAAGGCACCCTCCTTGTTAAAAACTAATTTTTCATAGCCCACAATCAATTCAGAGACCTTCATTTCTTATGGAAACAAAAATAAAAAACTCTTCTCCAAAGAAACATAGCTTTTGAATTAAGTTTTGAAGTCAAGGCATTTTCAAAATATATATCTTGGATTAATCCAGCAGCATTTATAATCAAATGTCCTTTAGCAGCTGTTGCTCCTTTCTCAGCCATCAAATAATTTAAAGGCAACAAAATAACATACAGTATTCACATTTTCTGTTTTCCATTTTCATGTGGCTTTATTTTAAACTCGATTTCTTTGATTTTTACTTTTAATTATGGATTTTTTGAGACAGGCTTTCTCTGTGTATCTTTGACTGTCCTGGTACTCATTCTGTAGACCAGGCTGTCCTTGAACTCAGAGAGATTTGCTTGCATCTGTCTCCCAAGTACTGAGATTAAAGGTGTTTGCCACCACACCCTTTAAAGACTTTGTTCTTTTTTTCCTCTCTGAAGCCTACATATATTTTTATACACACTGTAAACCATTCAGATGTTTGTTATTTATTTTATCTGAATCTACCTTTACTGTAAATATCTCCTTTTCTGACCACATAAATCTTTAATTTGCTAAGTGATATGGTTACATTTAAGACCATGGCTTTGATGGTATGATCCACCCCATTCCTTAGCTTACTGAGGATCTAGCTCATGGTAAAGGTACTAGTGGAAACCATGTTTATTGCCACAACTCTATGGAGTTTCAAGGTTCCTGCCACCATCAAGAATCATGCTGTTTATATTCATAAATGCCACTTAAGACTTTTGTGGTGGGTCCTCTTAAAAGTGCTGCAAGGTGTTTTGCAGCTAAAACTTAGTCAGAAAGATTCTCTTAAATGAGATGAGCTTGCTGCTAGCAAACAGAGTCCACTAGAGAAAATGTTGCTACCAAGAAGCCATGCTTAACTCTATTCTTTTGTGTCTAGAATTATCTCCCAAGCTTTCTCAGGTTTTCTGTGGATATAGTAGTCCATGTTGGCACTATTTGTTAACAGAAGTTTCTGTCCTGCCTGGTCCCACAGCCATTCAGTCCCAAAGAAACACACAGAGGCATACATTAATTATAAACTGGTTGGCCGATTAGTCAGTTTTTCTTATTAATTAACTTTTACATCTTACATTAACTCATAATTCTTGTCTGTGTTAGCCATTTGGCTTGGTACCTTTTATCAGTGAGGCATTCTCATCTTTCTTCCTTTAGTCTGGGTTATGACTGCAGACTGAGTCTTTCCTCTATCCAGAATTCCCCTATTCTGGTAACCCCACCTCTACTTCCTTCCTGACTACAGGCCAATCAGTGTTTTATTAAACAAATGCAAGTGACAAATATTTACAGGGAACAAGACCATTGTGTTAGATATAAACATTGTGGTAGATATAAAAATGATGATTTATTTGAGAACATGTTCTTGGTACTTTTTGGGGTGTATTTGCATGTCTAATTAGTTTCTTTATACTTAACATGCTACTGAGTCCTATCATCTTCCTCAGTAGGAAGGGGTCAGAAGGTGCACTGTCAATAACCCTGGGAGTTCAGTAAAAGAGATACAGCTGACTCATTTATTTAACAATTGAGAAAACCTTATATACCCTCCCAGCACTTAGGTGTTCTGATCCATTGACATCACATGGTTGCCCCTCATTGGCTAGGCATGATCACAACCTCTGACAGCACCAGGCAGACTCCAGGTTGGCTCTTCTTGGCCTGGTAGACCTTAGCTTTCTACAACTTCTATTCTTTGTGTCTTCTTCCTTCCCCTTCTCCTTCTCCTTCTCCTTCTCCTTCTCCTTCTCCTTCTCCTTCTCCTTCTCCTTCTCCTTCTTCTTCTTCTTCTTCTTCTTCTTCTTCTTCTTCTTCTTCTTCTTCTTCTTCTTCCTAAAAATAGATTCTTTTCTCATAATATATCTTATTTACTGCTTCCCTTCTCTCTACTCCTCTGAGTTCTTCCCCAGCTCTCCTACAAACAGATGCACTTACTTTCTGTTTCCCATTAGAAAACACAAAAAGGTTTCTACAGTAGAACAAAAATGAAATAAAATAAAATATAAAAGATAAAATAAAAGCAGAGTTATTGGAATAGAGCAAAACAAACAAACAAAGAGAAGGAAAAGACCACAGAAGCAGTACAAAGCACAGATAAGGAAGCCTAGACCCACTCATTCACACACTCAGAAATCTCTTAAAAACACAAAACTCAAAGCCATCATATATGTACCCAAATCCTGTAAGGGTAAAAAATAAAAGTGAGCAAAAATAAATAAAAAATGATACTAAAAGTAAAAACATAAACAAATGAAACTAAAGAAAAATGTAAAGAGAGGTCACAAAAAAGATATTCTGAAACAAGGAAATTCCAAAGATGTTGTTGAGTTTGCTTTCTTTCGACATCATCTGCTGGACATACAGCTGACCGTTTACCATGATATATTTGCCTAGTGAGACTTCCTTGGGAAATTGTAAATATTTGTTTGCAAATGGTTATTAACCAGAGATAGATTTTGGGTTAAGGAAGGAATAGGTTTCTACTTCTTCTTTTAGCTCTAAGATTTCTTCTGATTTGGACTTTTAAATATTCTCTGTATGTTGCCCGAGTCTCTGTGATTTCATATATGAGAGCATCCTATTTTGCTTAGAAGGTCTTGTTTCCTTGGTGTTGTCCTCTATCCCCCTGGTTCTTATACACTTACTGTATAAATTGGTAAATAATGGGGTAAACAGAACCCCAAAATAGACATTTATTTTTAGCAAATTAAGTTTCCAGAACTGAAATATTATAACCTAATCACCATCTTGAGTTCATCAGTCGGAGGGTCGCACGGGGACCCCAAATAACCCAGGCTGTTGAGTAGTCTACAGGTTCTTCTCCACAAACTTACAATGAGGCCCTGTTGCTGAAAACAATACCTGCAAAAATTATTGAACATGCAGATGTTGAAGTAGAGTCTACACAGAACCTTTATCCCAACTGTCAATTTGTCTTGGTACTGAAGTTCCTCTATATGCTACCAAAAGGAAAATATAAATACCAACCCAGGTACAAATCTTTCTAAAATAGTATCTTACCTAGGAGATATGCCAGTGCAGTTGTTTTACAAAGCATACTGGAGTCACCAATGTGATTCTGATTTTACTGAAGGCCAACTCTATAAGATGAAACCCATATCCAACAATGCTTGTGTGGCCAAGAATTTAAGACTAGAGAGCCCAGGAATTTAAGGGGAACTCCAAATGCTATGGTTGCACTAAAGACACATAGATGAATGCCTTGTTCAACCACCAGTAGAGAAGCTTCCTTCTTCAGTAGATGGGAAAAAATACAAAGACCACAGCCAGGCAATATGCAGAGAGTGATGAAGCTTGGAACATTCATTTCTAAATGGAATGTTTCCAGGAAAACGAATAAAACTGTCTCCTACCTTCAGGGTTCAGGGAACATGCTTAGTTAATGAACAATTTATCTTTTAAGTATAAGAATAAATGCCAAACACAAATGTAATATACCTCAGCCCAAGTACTTAACCTTGCATATATTCTGGAAAGGAATTATTCATAATCAAGGCCATGATCTACGTATGGGTATTTTATTTCTTGTAACTTCTATTTAATTTTATGAATAAAAATAAAACAATTACTATTTGTCTCAGACCAAGATGTTTTATAGCAAATGACCAAAGAAATAAATAGTGGCTTTTATTTCTTAGTGAGTGTATATTTATAGTCTGATATAATATTTTATAGAAGAGGGGAATTTATCATGTTTACTTTAAGTAAATTATATCCATATTATAATTATGAATATATAGGAAACCTTCATAATTCCACATTAACTCCAATTATTATGAATCAGGTCACATATAGATAAATAGGAAAGCAAAAGGTCACATTAAAAACCATTTGTGCTTTTCTACTATATTGTATCTAATAAATGATGAACATTATTTTAAATATTTTAGCTTAATATACATAATAAAATACAAATAATAATAAATGTTATTGAACCTAAGTATTGGGATGAAAATTAAACTGTAGTTGCAGTTGACTTTGCTTAAGAACAGTCAGGCAGCTTGACTTCAGCAGTTAACATTTACACATTATGAACTCAACAGGAGTTTACACCAATCTTTCAGAACCCTGCTGTATTCCTGGATGAGTCACTCCTTATGTTGGAATAAAACTCATTCTTATTCAATGTATGACATTAATCAAACAGTAGTGTTCTTCAGACCCTTCACCCTCCTCTTGTTTATTACTTCTGATTTTTCACCCTGACCCAGTTCCTACAAAAGAGGTCAAAACTGCAAAAGTTCCGTCAGAGAGAGAAGTTTGTAATTCTTCTATAGATAAATTTTTACAAAGCACAATTTCTGATTCTTACAATAACTTTTATAAAATTAATTTTGGTTGAGATGTTGTATCATCACTACTGAATTCTATTTTAAAGTTTGTAGCAGAGAGTCTTAAATTGTATCCATTCAAGATCTCTTTTACATAAGCTAATTCTTTTTAGAATTTTGTCTTTTATTTTGGTGATTATTCATTTTTGCAAAACCTAAAGTATATAGTTAACAAAATAATACAATAAAGCAATTAATATTATAAAATTATATGGAAATTTTTGCTGAAACAGCTTTTGGTACAAAATTAAATTATTATTTATTTAATATTCAAACATATTCACATCTTAATATAAATATTATAGTATACTTTACCTGAAGAATTACTGTAGGATGAAGACTCATTTTAACTATTTTCAGATTGATATTTTCCATTTCTATTTTAAAATAAAAACATTCTAATATTAAATGGCAGAGTTATTTTTAGGACAACTTTACATGTTGTTGTACATTATGTTTTAACTCCAATCTAAAGTTTATTTATTTATTTTAATTTTATTTACTTATTTTTTTAGGAATTTGAAGTCTGCCACTTTAACAGAAAAGTTTAAGATCATCCATTTAACATAGAACAATCCAAAGACAATCTAACTTGAAACTTACATGCTGAAGAACAGCAGTGTGGAAGTACTATGCTTTGCTTTCCATAATTAAGTGTCTATGTATTTAGTAAAAATAATGCACAATAAAAGATGATACAAATAGTCTTTAACGTGATTTAACTTGCATACAGCATCTCCTGTTCTTATAACTAGTGCTGTTTGACATATGACATGCACAGTGTTACATGAATATGTTGTGTATTCATAAATTAGCATGTAATGAAGCTATGCATTGATACACAAGAGAGAACTGGAGTCAATAAGTAGAAACGTTTATCCATTTGATTTTTGTTCATTACTTGTTCAGTAAGCTTTTATTGTTGCTGAACTTTTGTAATAGCTCTTTCAGTTATGTAATGCCAAAGGCATTATCCTTAGTTTAAGAAGGTGACTAAACCATATTCTTCTAGAATGATGTCAATAAATTATTTTCTTAAAACTTAATGGATATTTCTTGTGAAGTGATATAAACCAAATGCAAATGATTAATTAGACTTATTACCTCTTTGCCCACAATCTAATTAAAATTATAAGACATTTAGAAGCAATGTGAATTTGATCCCATCAGAGTATGTGTAGCCTTTTCTTTACATTGAAACATTCTCTCATAGAAGGAAGAGAGAGGCCAATAAGATTCAAAAAGTAAAATTCAGAAGTCTCAAAAAGCTCCTGAAATTTAGAATATTCATATAGTCAATCTCTAAACATATATAAGCAACAGCAACAGCTGGAGAGAGAAATCTCCAGTTTCTAGAGCTTCTTGGAAGTTAGGAAAACAGCTTCAGGAATCCAAGTGTTATCAGCCATGTTAGGACAGGCTATCTGTTGTTGCAACTGAGTTTTAGTCACAAAAGACTAAGTGTTTCACTAATCAGGATTTGGGTGGACTAATTTTTTTTTATTTCTCAGTGATGTGCCATCTAGTGTGAATAGTCACTTTTTCCTGATTGAACCAGAGAAGTTACATAAGAGCATATTATCAATAAGTTTGAATTGTTCCAGACATAATGAAGTAATATAGATAATAAAATCAGTAGAAAATCTAATAAAACTATTATTCATAAACTGTGTGAGAAATGTTTTCCCATAATAAGAAGAAGTTGATCCATGCATATGATAAATTCTTCTTGACCAAGATCCAAATGATTTTTAATAGAGGAATAAAGTTAACTTTAAAAACTGGTTATTAACAACCACTTCTAATAATTTAATGCGCTGATTTGGGCACAGACAGATATTGTCCATAATACTGAGTTAAAATCCATTATGGAAATGTAACCTACACATGAAGTTTCTGTCCTAGCAGATGAGATACTAGAACAGGAAGGGTATTTTTTTAATATAAAAATACTATTTCCTGATAATTCAACTTTGGTTCAGGAATATTTGGCTTGCCTAATTTGTTCTGTATGAGAAAAATAAAAGAACACAAGTTGAGTCAGAAAGAAAGAAAGGTAACCCGGGAATACTTGTGAACAGGAAGGTAAAGATTAAAAAAATACATTGTAGTAAATCCTGATAACTCATTAAATATTTTAAAACCTTATTATATAAGAATTTAATACTGTATGCAAAGTACCACAAACATCTCCAGCCTCTTCTCCGTCCTTCTAACTTCTCCTATTCCAAACACATCTTCATTTGAATTTTATATTCATATATATACATATATACACACATATGTATGCATATATACAATACACATATACATATGTGTGTATTACATATGTAGGCAACATGTATATATTTATCTCACACACACAAACACATGCATACCGTGAGTCTCATTAATATTGCTGATATGCAGTGTGATTATAGCATCCTGTGAAGTAACCAGTGGCCATGGTCCTGCAAAAAAAAGTGTCTCCTCTTCCCTTAGCTATTATCAACTAGCAGTAGCCAGTCACCTTCGATCTGGGCTGTCAGAAAACTTCTCCCATGGTGGGACACTGTTAGCTGGCATGAGCTTATGCAGGACTCGTCAGTGTTAAGACTGCTGTGAACTCCTTAGTTCAAAAAGTTTGTATGTTATTAAAATAGTATTTCAGAGCTCTCCTTCCCATCCTTCAGCTCTTTCATTCTTTTTAAAATTTTCTTTTTGAGAATGCTATGCATGTGTATGGTTTTAAAGTCATTTCCTCATTTGCAGTGTTCTCTGAGCTAAATTTTAATGATCAAAATGTGATCTTTACATACTGTATTATTTAGCATTCTGTGTTTGTGACAAATACATGAGTAAATTATAACAATGAAGAAATTCCTAAGGCCTATAATTTCAGAGAGGTAATGGGCTATGTTTCATGTCCTCTTCATGTAATCACTCTAAACATCTACATGCCATATTCTGTGTCACTCCCTAAACTTCCTACCATTTTGCAAAGCTGTCACAGGTTTTAACAAAGTCACTAGCACATAATTCTTTAGGATTATATGAAAACTAAAACTACAAAATCTCATGCACTCTTTGTAAGATTCCAAAACCATATCTGAAGGCAGAGAAGAAAGATTTTTAAATGATGAGGAGGAATGTGAAGTGCTATTTTTTCGGTGATGACAAAGACTCTGAAGTAATGAACTCATAGTAACTGTGGTTGTCTGCCCTAGCCTTACTCAATACAGAGCCAGTCATCTGCCCATGTGAAAGAACTTTCTCTGGGCCTAGTTCTGTCCTGGGGATATACTGGTTATATAAGAGTGATGGAGGAGGGAAATAATTGTCTCTAGTTGTTTATCCACAGGTGAATCCAGTAGATTCCAATGGGTAGTTCCACAATTATGTTCATTAGGACAACCCTAGTTGTCTATTTGGTCTAACAAAAAACAGACATACTTATAAGAAGAAACTTGTCAGATATAAGACAAGGTGGATAGTAAGTAATAAGAATGAATTAAGTACATGATTGAAATTTTCAATTGTCAATAATAAAACTAAATTATCATACCAAGAATCTTACTAAAACTCATAAAACACCTGTATTGACATGTTTAAATGCTAAGTTAACAAAGAAATCATCTTAAACTTTTCTGTCTCTATAGAAAAACACACATGTATTAAAATCATTTCACAGATGATTTTCTTGCTATGTAGTGTTAGATAGAAAAGAAATATGGACACTTAAGTTTTTAAATTTCATTCTTTAGTGTCAAATGAGACAGCATTTCATAAAATAAGCAATCACAGAAAAAGAAAGCAACAATTTGGGATATCTTTTGAAGGAATGGTTATTCAGCATTTTTTAATGTATCTATGATTACTTTAATAATTTAATGTCAATATTTTACATCCTTTTACTACCAAATAAATTATATATTTAATAATTTAGCCTAAAGGTTTTTGTTATAGAATAGTAATATTACTTGACATAAGAGTCAGAATCAAGCCCTCTGAATGTTATTTACTTAAGTGTAAATGCTGGATGTTAGCTAGCTCATATAATTAGACTGTGTATCTATATGTAAATGTTATGAATTTATTTTATTTATTGAATAGAGAAAATTAACTTAAAATAGCAATATTATTTACTCATTGCAAATATTTATTGTATTTCTCTTATCCTTTTTCTGAATTTGATGAGTATTAAATATCATTAATTTTAGGTTTATTATGTATTAGAATTTTGAAAATCAAAATTTAGTTATTTGGCTACAAAGAATTAGAGAGAAGAGACTGTGTGCAATTATGAGAAAAATGCATCATCTTCTGCTATAAAACTGTACTTTCCTTGGCTACATCACAGAAGAAGCATGAGTAGTTTTCAGCTTTCCAACTCAGGTACAAGTGTGTTGTTCCAGATCTCATGCCTCATTGAATGGTAAGCATATTAAACACATGCTTCTACCAGAGGGACAAAATCTCTCTCCAGTAATTGTAGCACTAAAGCACATGATAATAAAACTGTTTGTGCACTAGCTAAAGAAATTCTGATAGCTGCTTAGAATAAATTTACATTTAAACATAAAAAACATTGATTACTTCAAATAAAATGCAATTAATTGTTATAATATATTGGTAAATTGCAATATAATTTATTAAGTAAATACAGAACATCTATATTGATATTTAGTATAGGCATATGCTAAAATGTGTGTGAACAGAGGGTATGTAGAAAAATATACAGATATACAAATATGTATGTATAGGCATATACTCAAATAGCTACAAATGATCATCTGTATCATAAGGTACAGTAACAACTAGTACCATTGTTTTGAGATAGTTTGTTCTTATATTTTCTTATTTATATTTAGTCTCAAGGACCATTTTATTACAGTCTGTTAGAGAAACTACAGGGCAGGCAAGCGGAAAAAACCCAGCTGCCATGGTAAGGGTAATGGTGAGAAAGTCATTCAATTTAAGGCTTACATGGAGGACAGAGAAATAGCTTGTTTCAAAGAACAACATTTTTTTCTTGGTTCTGATGTATGTAGCCCAATATTAGCGAGCGGGCAGTGTTTCCTGCTAATAATGCTTTTTATTCTGGATGGTGGAAAGCATTTCAGGTATAAGTTCTCACATGTACTTGTTTGATAAATTCATGCATGGACAATGAGAAAGTGCTCTCAAATTTGTACTTACTATGATACTATGATAATATTTAAAATTATCTTGGGGATAAATCTTGGGGAAATGTGTCTGAAAGATCTTTATTTTTATATAAAATGTTCTGAATTTTTATTAGTTCTTTGAAAATTTCATACAATGTATGTTGATCATACTCATCCCCATTCCTCTAAGATATACTTATTCTTAAATCATCATATAACTTTTCATTCTCATATTTTTTGAAAAGTACTAAGTCTAATTTGTTTTAAACATACATCTTGGAGATTAGGCTACCCAGTGGAACCTGGTAGACCTACTAAAGGCCTCAACCTTACGGAAAACTCATTCTCTCTTTCCCACCCATTGTCAACTGTCAATAGCATCTCTACTTTGGACAAGCCTTTACGCTTACCTCTCTTCTCCATTCTTATATAATTTGTTATCTGAGTGTACTCAGGCATTGTCTATACTATCACAACCACTGTGAGTTCAAGTATGTCAATATGCTGTTGTGTCCTGGATCCCCCTCATCATTGTAATTATTCATGTGCTCTGGATCTTGCCCTTTCAGAACTTTTTTTATACAATCAACCTTGAGTTTTGGAGGAAGGTGTTATATATTATGTCCTCTTTTGCTCAGAGGGATTGATTGTCTTGTGTTTTCTGCATCTTGGCTAGTTGGGTCATATAATGTTTTCAAGTTTAATGGTTTCATTTACTATAAACTGCATACAGAATCTTTTCTGAAGAGAGTAGATAAATGAATTAATCACTGACTGTAAGAGTAATTCATTAGGAGTGATTTATAAGTATGGAAACTTAATAGAGTATCATACGGACTTTCCCTTAAACTTAGGACTTATGACATGTTGTCTCTAAAAAGGGTGTGTAATATGGGTTTCATATTGCAGATGTATGAATTCAGTATGACCAGTTACTGCAATCTACTCATGTCATTGCTTCAGTATCATGATAGGTCACAATCTTAAACTGTGAGGTCAAATAAACTCTTTCTTCTTTACATTACTGTGCTCAGGTAATTAGTCATAGCAAAGAGAGAAGTGTCTAATAAAATTACTGATGCCAATATTATTGCATTAAGGATCAACCCTCATGGCCTAGTTTAACTTTAATGATTTCCTTAAGAATACCATCTCCAAGCCTAACTATTTGGATATTAATACCTCATAAGAAATATTTTCTGTGTGGAGATGAGATATTTGGTACATTGAATTTTGACATTTTCTACCAAACTTGTATTTTTTTCTACAAAGTGCTTAAAATCCATCAAGGAACCTCCTACTTCCAACAGAACTCTAAAAAATGCAGTCTTTTACATGAATGTATCCTAAAGAAAGTACCCATAAAACTGTATCTCTACATATTTTCACGGCAAAGAAAATAACTCACCAGATACGAGCTTATGAAATGATAAAATTCACCTGTTTCTAGTACTACCTTGATGTAAAATACAGTTGTAAATTCCCACCAAAATGTACAACAGTGCATGGAAGAGAAGGGCCACAGTTCTGAAGCAAGTTCAAACCTAGCAGAGAAAATATTTGATCGTAAAAGCATGAAAACAGTCACGTCTAGTTTGGTGACCTGTTCTGTTCTAACTTTGGTGGTAATCCCGCTTTCTAAATCTGCATACTATAGACCAAGCTTCTTTCCAAACTCTACCTACAGAATGATCTGTCAGGTGTCCCTTGTTGAGGACTTGAGTGCATGTGGTAGTCACATCTTTAAGGCAACTTTTACACAAGGTTCCTGTGAGGACCATGGGGACATTTGAACCTGAAAAAGAGGACCTATGCATTAAAGTGAGAGGCAGATCTAAAAATACATTAATCCCATGTAATCTCTTTTTCATGAAAAAAAATGTTTTCTGGAAAAACACTTCTATAATCTTATACTGAGATACCCACTGGCTGCCTTCATATTTCTATTCTCTGTCCCTTGAACTTAAAAACCAGAATACACTTTTAATTTTTTTTTGAGAAGTCAATTTCTCATTCTTACTCAAATGGAGAGACTTTTTAGTTCCAAAATATTTTGGTTTCTGATTATTTTTCTTTCCTTAAAATTATTTGTTTTATTATGGTATGGATTTCTGTGTATATGAGGCAGAGAACATGAACATATGTATGTGTCTACAGAGACTACAGGAAATCATTGGAAAATACTACTGTAATTATGTACAGTTGTATGATAACAGAATAGAAGATGGGACAGCTTTAGGACATCATGAAAAGCCTTGGCCTTTAGGTAATGGAAATTGAAGGGCAAATGGGGATAACTAGGTGGATTATGGGATATATATATATAATTATTATATCCCACTATATGTATACATATGTATGTTCTTGGTAAATACAAAATATTATGAAATAATATGATTTCCTGTGGCTTTAGTCAACAACCATTGTGTTATTCATTCCTCATTCTTTCCCCTTCTGTACTATCCTCCCTTCCTCTTCTCCAAATGGAATGTCCACCCACTATTATTATTCGTTCTCACATAGCATCTCAAGTTTTCTCCAATTCCTCTCCCAAATCCAACCCCCTAAGAAGTTATTCCTCCCTTATAGTTTCTTAGACTCTTTGGTTCCTCCATATTTTTTATTCATTTCTGAGAATTAGGGGATAGGAACAGCACAAAAGAGGTAATACAAAGGCTTTGTCTTTCTGAGTCTTGATTATTTCAGTCAATATAATATCTTCTGTATCCATCCACTCCTTTTGATCAAAGTTTTTCTCATTTTTTTCTTTCTCATGATATATGATTGATTAGTCACCAGGAGTAATAAAATTGATTCATCATCGAGCACTTGGAAATATTCTCAGCTCCATATATATTTCTGTAGGAAATCGTATAGCACATTTTATCCTCTCAAAGATCTAGCTCATAAAAATTATTATGACTAATTCAACCAGGGCTTTGAAACTTTATACTCAAATTATCTTACTTGTTTAAATGAACTATTTTATTTATATCTCAGACATCTCAAAATTGTCTTTAGGTTTGACTAACTTCCTATTAGTAATTATTTGCATATATTCTGAAAAGCTGAGGTTTTCTGTTAGCTTTTTTCATTCTCTTCTGATATTGTTCCACTTTTCTGACCAATATTCCCTCAGAGAAATCTTAGTTCTGTTTTTCTTGATTTTTCTTGTGTTGGCACGTATTTAAAAACTCTCTTCCATGCATTACTCCTTGAAACATCCCAAAGATCTAAGCACATTTATAGGATACACACACACACACACACACACACACACACACATGTTATATACATACACATACCTTATAAATGTATATATGGGGTATATATATATATATATATATATATATATATATATATAATCTGATAACAACATTTGATCCTTTTTACAGGTCGTCATGAAAAAGGTCAGTAACTTGGGTTTTCAATCAGCAATGCTGTGCTTTCTAGCAACTCTTAAATCAATATTGTCATGCTCAGTTCCTTTCTGTCTTGTAGAGCTGCTTTCTTGTCCTATGCTTTTATGATTTTTCTCCCTTGGTGTGTATTGAAGATGATGCAATATTTTTGCCTGATTCTTCTCTATAGATGCCAACCTGAGCTGAAAGTCACAGTATTTAAAACCTAAATTATTTTATAAAATACACCATCACTATGTACAGTAACATTTGGTGTTAAGGTTTTAATATGTGTGTTAGGAGATAACCCATACCACACAGAGAGATATCTACAGAAAATTATGCATATTATTGACTTATTTTTCTTTTCTTTTATTTATTCTTACTGAATTTTTGGGCTAAAATTATTTTGTGAGTTAAATGGTTTTTGTTTTTGTGATTGAGTCTAGCATCAACTAAATAACATAAAAGACATTGGACAAAAACATAAGGGAGTGATTGCCTTGATAAGTTTAATTGAAATGAAATGACTACCCTAAGTATGGGTAACACTTCTGAAAGTAATTCCCATAACAGGAACCTTTTGCTTTCCCTCATTCAGTGCTGACAACTTTTTTTATCTACTGCTATTCTTCCGTACAACATTTGTTTCAACCTTTCAAAGTAGATTAAATATCTTAGATAGGACTTTTTGTTGCTGTTAAGAGATATTATGACCATGCAACTATTAGAAAGAAAACATTTAATTGTGGTGGTTAGCTTACAGTTTCAGAGATTCAGTCCAATATCCTCAGAGCAGGGAACATAGCAATGTGCAGGCAAAAATGATGCTTAAGCTGAGAGTCCTACATCTTGACTCAGAGACAACAGGAAGTCAACTGCCGGTCGCCCTGTGTAAAACTGGAGAAGGAGACCTCAAACTCAAAGCCTGCCTCCACAGTGACATGCTGTGGGAGCTATTTCCACTCCTTCAGCCAATAGCCTTTAAGATAGCCTTTAAGATACCAGCCCACTGGGGCATGGTCTCTTTTGTTTAAAAAGCAGTAGTAGCCCTGGGCTTGCTCTCTTGCTTCCAGCTTCCGGCTGTTAGACTTCATTCCTGATTACGCAAAGGGCTGTTGTCTGGGAAGGTGATCTGTAAGTTTTTTCCTTTTAAATAAATAACCATTTTATTAATCATAATTCCAAACTGGTGTGGGATTGTTTTTTTGACCTATGCCTTCATCTGGTGCCCAACATTTGGTTTTAAAACACCCCTGGCTTGGTTGCCTACCACCAGCTTGGCTTGACACAAGCCTTCCCTCAGCCACCTCCCCATGTGGATTTAAACTCCATGTCTCCTGGGCTTCATGGGCCCAGACAGTCTCTGTCTGCCTGGTTTGCTTTATTTCTGAGAGGTTTTTAAATCCCCCTTGCAGCACAGCACTTAAGTGCAAGTGGTTGCCAAACACTGCAACACCTCGGGGCGACTCTTTGTCACATGGAGGCATACGTGGCTTCCAAGTTACTGTTCTCTACCCCTGGATTCTGGGTTTCTAGTTCCATGTATGGAATTGATTTAATTATATTTACTTTGTTGGGCAACTCATATTTCCCAGTTTTTAACAAATACTAAGGGTACTAGGAAGTTACCTGAAAGGATTCATATTGTTGAATTTGACGTTCAGAAGTTATCACAAAGTTTTGATAAAATAACAGACAGAATGTACCTCCAGGATGGCAATCTAGACAATATCCAAGAAAAGTTCAGGGAGGACATGTTATCTTTGAAGGGAAACATTAAAACCTTGGAATCACAGGTGCAGAATGGGAACCAAAAAATTGATACCTTAGTGAAATCACTAGAAACAAATGCAGTTCAGGAGATTCAGGCTTTATGAGAGAAAATGATAAAAGGATTTTAAATGATTGAGGAAATTATTGGAGCTGGTGAACTGAGTAAGAAGGCACAAGGAAAGGATACAACATCACCACCGGCTGTCAGAACTGGTTTACCCAGGGTTTTAGCATCATACCCTGTAAATTACTCTGACAAAGCGTCAACTTTTAAAGGCTCAAAGCGAGCCAAAGAAGGTAGATGAACACCAATAGGAATGAATTATCTAAAAGAAATTAAGCAAGGTATCCTTAATTATGGCTTGCACTCTGCATTTATTAAGGAAATGATAAGGACTTGGGCTTCTAATGTCAGAGCTACTTCCAATGATTTCTCTCAGTTAGTGTCCACAGTATTGGATGATGGACCTTCCTTGATATTTGGAATTTATTTCAGAGAAGTATACAAATATATGGAACAGCATGGAAGAGCAAAAGGTGTGGAAGTTTCCCGAGATCAAATTCTTGGCATAGGAGCATATGCTGATACACAGGTTCAAGCTCTTTACAATGAAGAAGTATTGTCCCTATGCCACAAATTAGCCTTGAATGTTTGGAATAGGGTACAATAACCAGGAAAAAGAATCGAATCATATACCAGGGTTAGGCAGGGACAGAAAGAACCCTTTACTGACTTTTTGCAAAGATTAATTAAGGCTCTGCAAATAGGAGTAACAGACCCAGAAGCTAAATGAATAATTCTTAATTATCTGGCTTTTGAAAATGCAAACTTATAATGGAAAAAGATAATTGGGCCTTTATGGTCTAGATCAGCACCTATGGATGAATGGATTCAGCATGTGATGAATGTTGAGACGTTTGGCTATAATGAAGAATCTTGGGTAGGAGAAACAATTTCCAAAGCAACAAGGAACATCAAACTGCCAAATGATTTAATTGTGGTAAATTAGGAAATCTGAAAAGGGATTGCAGGCACAGAATTTCTAGGAATAATATCTCCTCTGGGAATGACAAAAATAGGAGACCTTGGCCTTCAGGTATATATAGGAGGTATGGTAAAGGCCAACATTGGACCAATGAATGCAGGTCAACAACAGACAGAAAGGCAACCCAATACCATCGGGAAACCCCTTGAGGGGCCTCTCGCAGGCCCCCAAGCCAAAAGTGGCCCAGTCATTCCGAGTTACAGTGGAGAATGTATCTCACCAAGAAAAGTAAAAAAATTCCAGTGCCTGCTGTAAAAAGCAATAATGGTCTAAATTATGGGTTAAATGTGGAGGATGAGTCAAAAAATCAAGTAGGACAGAGTAAACGTATATTTTGGCAGACTTCTATTAACAATTAAAGACCAAAGCTAAGAGTCTATATAAATGGCATCTTTATTGAAGTCTTATTGGACACAGGTGCAGATGTAAGTATCATTACTCCAGAATCTTGGCATCTGAAATGGCCTCTTCAAGAGGTAGGTGTTCACTTCCTGGGAATTGGAATACTATCTTGTGTAAAACAAAGCATGAGATGGGTTGAATGCATAGGGCCTGAAGGGCAAATAGGAAGACAAAGGCCATATATAGCCAATATAGCAATAAATTTATGGTGCCATGACCTGCTACAGCAATGGAATACCCAGATTAACATTTCTGTAGTCCCAGGAACACATAATTCTGGGAAAGATATAATGAGGTATTATGGTAAAAGGTCATCAGCCATTCAGGCTGTACAAGAACATACAGCAACTAGCAAACATTTGGAGGTACCAATAGCCTTACCTTTAAAATGGTTAACTGAGAAGCCAATATGGATCAAGCAGTGGCCTTTAGCTGAAGATAAATTGCTGGCTTTAGAACAGCTGGTAAGAGAGCAACTCGATGATCACCATATTGAAGAATCAACCAGCCCTTTGATTTCTCCCGTGTTTTTTGTAAAAAGGAAATCTGGTAAATGGAGAATGGTGACAGATCTAAGAGTTGTCATTAAGGTAATTCAACCTATGGGTCCTCTACAATCTGAAATTCCTTTGCCTTCTCTATTACCAAAGAATGGCCTCTTATAGTTATTGATTTGAAAGATTGTTTTTTCACTATATCTTTACAAGAAAAGAATAGAGAAAAATTTGCCTTCACAGTGCCTACTTATAATAATTCTCAACCTACAAAGAGATATCAATGGACTATTCTCCGACAGGGGATGCTCAATAGTCCTACATTGTGCCAATATTTTGTGAGTCAGCTATTGGAAATAATTCATAAGCAATTACCTAAGTCTATAATTTGCCATGGATGACATTTTGTTGTCTGATTCAAATAAAGATACTTTAGAAAGCATGTTTGAAGAAGTAAAGAAAGTCTTGCCTAAATGGGGATTTTAAAGAACCTCTTAATATAGTTACAGATTCACAATATGCAGAAAGAGTTATCTTGCATATTGAAACCACTGAATTTATACAGATGATATTGACTTCATTGTTTATCCAGGTGCAAGACATAATCAGGAATAGGCTTTGTCCTATGTACATAACACACATCTGAACCCACACAGGTCTGCCTGGTCCTCTAGCACAAGGTAATGTGGAAATTGATCAATTATTGGTTGGAAGCATGTTGCAGGCCTGAGAATTTCATGAAAAACATCACGTCAATATCAAAGGTTTAAAAAAAAAGAGTTTTCTATTACATGGCAACAAGTTAAGGAGATTATAAAGAGATGTCCTACTTGCTCTTTCTATAATCAAACACCATTGTCTGCAGGAAGTAACCCAAAGGGTACTCAAAGGAATGAAATCTGGCAGATGGAGGTGTTCCACTTTATGGAATTTGGTATATTAAAGTATGTACACCACACCATAGATACATATTCAGGTTTTCAATGGGCAACTGCCCTGAGCTCAGAAAAGGCTGATTTGGTAATCACACATTTATTGGAAGTTATGGCCATCATGGGTATACCTGCACAAATAAAGACAGACAATGGTCCAGCATATGTATCTAAGAAAATGAAACTTTTTTTGCTTATTATACTATAAAACACATTACAGGTATACCAAATAATCCTACAGGTCAGGCAGTTATAGAAAGGTCAAATCGTACAATAAAGGATATCATGAACAAACAGAAAGGGACGGAAAATACCCCCAGAAATAGATTGCATAATGCTTTGTTAACCTTGAATTTTGTTAGCGCTAATGAGAAAGGAACAACAGCAGCAGAGAGGTATTGGATAATGGAAAAAACTTCTGAATTGAATCAACCAGTATATTTCAAGGATGTGTTAACCTCACAATGGAAACCAAATGTACTACATTGGGGAAGGGGTTTTGCTCTTGTTTCCACAGAAGATGAAAAATTTTGGATACCATCAAAATTAATAAAGATTCGCTTTGAAAAGGAGAAACCTATTGAAACAGAGAAATGACAGCCCATCCACACTGGTGATAACCATATAGGTGGTAGGAAAAGCACTTAGGATGAGGGCAGGGTCCTGTCTTTGTCTTTGCAGGAAAATACTCATCTTCAAAAATTCAAGAAACCCCTGATGTTCGAATGATGACAGGTAGAAAAATAACTATCCAATAAGGATCATCAAGAAAATCAAATATGGTTTGTAAGGCAAAATTATACAATGTATACATTTATATCTGTATATGTATGTATGTATATGTTTATGAACATATAGAGCTGGTTTTAGAGTTGGACAATGGCTCTGTCCTTCTTTAAATCCAAGCATGTTGTTAAAAGAAAAAACCCAGAGTTTCTATCTCATGTCAAGAGCCATTTGATGTGGGACAGAAAGAAAAAAAGAACTTAGAAAACATCTTTGCTTTTCTTCATATCTATTTTTGTCTTTATCATACCTTTCATTGAATACATATGTCTGTATATGTCTATATAAGTAATGTTTAAGTTTTCCACAATGAACAATGAATTTTCCTGCAGTAATTTTTGTAGTTTCCAGGAAGAAGATGGGGCCCCATAACAACAACTCCACCTGGTTGATATGATGTCATGATACTGATAGTGCTACTATAAGACCTGTTTTGGGTACCAGCTGCAAAAGACGGTTCCAACTTGGTTAGCTGAAATGGTGCACATCTTTTACAACATTTTGGCCAGACTTCCACAAAATACTCAGAGACTATTTGCAATCTTACCAGACATTAATCTCGAAATGTAACCATCATTTTACTTTCACAGGATCCCCTAGAATGAAAATCGCCCCCATGACAGCTGGAAGTAATTCTAGAAGACAATGTCCCCTCTCCCAGCAAAGTCTGTCCTTGGGTTTAGGGACATCATTTAGGGATTGATTATAACTGGTATATGGTTGAGGGTTGGGGGAGGAATTTATAAGCTTGGGGATCTTTTTGGAAAAATAAAAGGGAAAATTGGATGATGGAATAATAGATTGGTATTTTTGAGTTATTGTTTACAGACAATTACATTGGTATAGATTCTTGTATATTGATACAACATTAAATTATATTAAATATTCTATGCATGAATGCTTCTACCTCTGTTTAAAACATTTTTTATGTATTGATATATATATATATATATATATATATATATTTACCACATTGCAGTATATATTTCTACCTCTGATCAAGATATTTATACATTGTTTACATTTGGAGGTCATTGGCCTCATTTATTGCATAGTTGTTTATTGTTTTAGTCTTTAAGGTAGGTAGGTATTAAGAATTATAGATCAATAGTCATCTATATTTGTCATACTTATAGTTAGACTAATCAGGTTCTTTAGATACATAGAGATTATATTCTGTTTAGATAGATAATCTTCAACCACCTCAAGGATCTGTGGAACATGGCATTTAAATAACTTAGGGTTTTGTTGACATGAGACATAATTGCTCCTGGCAGCACGGATCTATTCCTGATAGACACTCCACTTGGAGTCTGTTTTCTCCTTGGCAAAAACTGGCCTTTGGGCAAAGAAATGCCCATTCCTCAACCACTAACAAGATATAGTATCCAGAAATGGATAACCAGGACTGTCAAATCTTGCCAAGACAGGGTAAGACAGTTTTGAAAAATTTCTTGCCTTTGAAAATGGTCTGTCAGTTATTCTAGGCCATAGCCAAAGTTGATTGCTTCAACATTGCAAAATGAGACTTTGGGTGATTGCTCAGTTAGCTAATTGTCTCTGTCATATATTTCTCGCTTTTGGAAGCTAATTGATTGTACTTCCTGCCTGCTCATGTAATATTATCTCCCTTTTCAGGCCTTTGATAGGGTTGAAGATTAGATAATCATAGTTACCATCCTCTTATGATCTAGCCAAGCCATCTCCAATACAAGACTTAGACTCCTTAGGATAGATTGTTTATTAAAATATTTAGCATATGTTTCTTGTTTAATATTGTTTATGCTGATTGTAATTTTAATCTTATACTTAGTATCTGTTTCTAGTATATTTTGTTTTGTATTGGGTTTGGAACTCTCTTACTTAAACAAAAGGGGGAGGTGTTGCAGGAGCTACTTCCGCTCCTTCAGCCAGTAGCCACTGGGGCGTGGTCTCTTTTGTTTTAAATGCAGTGGTAGCCGTGTGCTCACTCTCTTGCTTCTGGCTTCTGTTAGACTTCGTTCCTGATCGCGCAGAGGGCTGTTGTCTGGGATGATGATCTGTAAGTTTTTTCCTTATAAATAAATATTTTATTAATCATAATTCCAAACTGGTGTGGGATTGTTTTTTGACTTATGTCTTCAGTGACACACTTCCTCCAATCAGACCACACTTCTCTAACAAGGTCATTCCTCCTAAGAGTAACACTCCCTTGGGGAACATTTTTATTCAAACCATCACACTGGAGAATAAGGGCTCTCCAGGGATCTTTCTTCCTGCTGTGACACAGTATCATGGACAGGGAGGGTTCAATGTTCCTATCTTTTTCATTATGGAGCCATTCACTTTTTGACATCCTTGTCACTGTTCATTAAGCAAATATAAAAAATCTCCCTTCAGCGTATAATCAGTTGAAAGGTACAGTTCTTATGGAGAGCTCTGGTTAGGACAGTTTACAATGTTTTTGTTTTTTGGGCAAAGCAAAGATTTATTAAATAAAATTCTTAGTCTTAGGAGGTTCTTATTAAAATGTGTCCATAGATTTCTGTAACAAAATAAGATAATAGAAGCATTATAAAAGACGGATAGCTATATTACTCTGAAAGAATATTATATCAGATGAAGAAAATCCTACCAACAGCCAAGAGGTTTGATTTTCTTCTTTAGAGTTCTATAATAGATTTTCAACACTGCCCAGGTGCAACCTCTGACTTCTGTGTTGAAACATGCCAAGAAGGTGCTTATAATTTAGTCTACCATGTGGGGATACTTAACAGAAACCACCTGTTCACTTCCCATGAACTAAGGTTATTTGATAACGATTTTGTGCCACAGTTGAAATGAACCACATTTGAAAGAGTCTTAAAGGTGAAAGGGGTACTAGAAAAGTCCATGAATCTTGTAAACGACTTATTTTATGCTGCAGAATTTCTTAGCATTAATAGCATATAACTTAGAAATGAGAGACAGCACAAGAGGAGTTCAAATGTCACTAATAACTTTCATTTTCTGCTTCTCTAGAGAAGAGAAATCGAATTTAATCTTATTTTTTTCTCTTAGGATTTGAGTCCTAGCATAAGATTCATTATTATAATAAATGGGTTCCTAGAATATATGGCAGGAAATTATTAAGTTATTGAATACCTGATATTGTGCTGTATTTTACAAAAATAAATTGGAGTGTTTCATCTATTAAAAAATATAAAATTTCCATTTTCCTTTTGAAAATAATAAAGTAATAGACATTTAAAATTTCTATTGTTAATAATCTACAAAGAGAAATATGGATATTTCTAGCAAAAATTACCAATAAACCTAAAACAAAAAAATAATTGATCTTTGTCAAAATAATTATTTCTAAATTGTTATGATGAAACTATTAACCATGAAGGTTTAAAAATACAATTTATCTTGATTTTTCCACATTCACATATATGCCTAATTTGAGATTTTTCTCAATGAAGCAAGGAGTTTTAGATTAATGACAAGTATAATTAACAGGGAAAGAACAAATCTAGAGTAGAGAATACTAAGTTCTCCTTTTATGGACTTAATCTTTAACTTACTATGTGATGTTAAATACACTCTCATTTCTAATTTTCTCAACTACTTTGTGGTTTTGGCCCCTAGGGTATTTAAAAAACACAGACATGCATATGTTTACAAATATGTACACATATGCATGTCTGTGTTTTTATATAATATAAATACATATATACTATTTTTTAAATTATAGATATTATTTATTATCATAAGCAGTGCTTTTAAACCCCATGTATTCTAAAATGCTGAGTCAATCAGTTTTGTGATATTTCACATGAACCTATCAAGTACATGATAATAATAATGTTAATCGTAATTACCTTACATCATGCACAATTCTATATTTAACTAAAGTGAACGGATAATTTTGTCCTAAAACAAAAAAAGTTAATAGAAAACTAATCTCCTAACATCATTATCTGTTCTGAAATGCAGTGATCTATTTTTAACTTGAAATCTTGGAATGTATTGTTTAAATTATGTTAAATAGAATAATTAACAATCATGATTTAAACTCATACCACATAGTACATGCTAATTTCTAGATAGTTAAAAATGTTGTCTACTATATTTGTTCACCACAAAGTCATATAATAAATTAAAATGGTTAGATAGCCTTTATTGATATATTGTCATTATTTTATAAGCAAACAGAGAAATACACATAAATATTCCAAAAATAAGGAATTGCTTGTAAAACAAGCAAAATGTTGGGATAGTTCGTATAAGCTTTATGATGATTTGACTAAATGCATAGTTAATAATAGATTTATCACCTTTCCTAACCAGATTTCTATACTAGTAATGTGAGTCTAATATTGACTGCCAGTTTATTTAACATAAAAAGGCCAGTGACAGTAGCATTAATTTCATAAAATTTCTGTATTAAATGACTCATACATGCAAATTATTAGTTTTATGACCTTTCTCTGTCACAAGATACTATATGTAAGTGTCATTTTCTTCATTACTGTAAATATAATATAATCATAAGCTAAATACTCCATAGTTACTGTACTAGAGATTTCAATAGTCACTGGTTGAGCAACTCATAGGTACTTCTATGACAAACCTTACAAAATATTTTATTTTATTATTTATTTGGGGAAAGTGTCTTCCACATATGAGAAAAAGATTTATAGAACCTGGATTTTATGGTGGTTATCAATGATCCTAGTTTTTGAAATTTATTTCTGTGTATTTTTACCTGTTTGCTTACATCAAAGTTGGCTTTCACAACAAAATATTAAGAAAATAATGACACATGTCCTCTGAGATTATATCATTAAGGAAAGTTCTGTGTCAATGTAGAGTCTCTTCAATATAAGTGAAGATAAAAGATATATGAAATAGAAATGCACTTGAAGAAATGGCTTAAGAGGAAACAGAGTTGCTTCTTCACAGCCCATGGAATCCTAAGACTAGTAATCAGTCCTAAACTTTCAAATAATCTCAAGCATGCTTAAGTTTTATCCAGATTCTCCAATACATGTTATGCCTTAATTTCAGTCAATGCTATTGTGAAAATATAGGTATAAAATTCTGTGAAAACTTAAAGGTTTTCTGTTTAAATTAATGTATAACACAGAGTAAACATTTGTTTCCCATAATAATATAAAGTATATGAAACTTTATTTTTTATATAACCAAAAGAATAAGTAATTATTTACTTTCAGTTTTGATTGACAAAATGAATAAGATATCTGTAATTATGGCTTTTTATTTATAGCATGAAATCATGAGTGAAATGTGCAATGCTATAGCATTAAAAGTATGATGATAAACATTATACCATAACTATGTAAACCTAATTCCAAAATAGAGAATAAAATCAAAATATCTATGGCTCTTGCAATCTCTGTATTTTAATATTTGAGAATATACACAGTATTTTAAGTGCTATATATGCATGCTAAAACAAATTTCTAACTTATAAGCATGTAAGTAGCATTTTCAATGCACTAAGAAACTAGTACTCATACTCTGTATTTTCATTTCTTCAAGAAAATGATCTCATTTTGTATTTGTTTGTCATATAAAAGAAAGCAATTGGGTATTGCAGTGTCACCATATTTTGGAAACAGAGTATATTGCTCCACTTAAATCTCTACATTGCAGGAAGAGTCATCAACTCACAGAAGCCATATGGATGTCATCACAGATGATGGTGGTAATGCAATGAAGCCAAAATATTCAGAAGTGTCTAATTGAGATTGAGATGAAAAGTATGTGAAACAAGCAATATAAGACAAAAAAAAGGACTGAATAAGTTTTATGAAGTAATTGACTAACACTGTCATTTATGTATATACATCTATCTTTATGAATTCCAAGAAAGCCATATATTGAGAATATTTTTGAAATAAGTAAAAATATTCACTCTTGATATTTCTAAAATTGTTCACTTCTTTACCAACACAAAGTCATGACTAAAATTCGCACAATCTACCATTCTTCCCATATGGAAGCTCTTTTACACTGTTAACTATGTAGCTATCATTCTTCCAAAGTTTCCTAATTATCTTTTAGAGAAAAAACAACTTAACAATAGAAATTATTTTGAAAGATGAAGTAAAACTACACACCAATTGACCATATGTTGTTCTATAGAACAAAATTTCAGCAATTTTAAAAAGATTAAATCGGATTTTTATGTTAGCATAATAAAAAGCTGAAATTAAGAAAGCTAAAACTTAAAAGTCACAGAAATTAAGCCATATAATTGAAAATATCCCTGAGGACAAACTATTAGAATGAAAACAAGGCTATTGAAAAACAAATTGTAAAATTGAAAAGAATTATGAAAAATATTAAGCAGCATAGATTGTAGAATGTTGTAGAATGTTGCTAAGTCAGTGAATATAATGTTGATTATTCAATGAGTTGTTTGGGTGCTATCTTCAGCAACGGGGTGCTAACAGTATTTTGTTGAGAACAATCAGTCACCTTGGCAATAACCAGGGTTGTTTGGAGATTCCAGTGGTTTCCTTTGGCCAGAAACTTGATAAGATGCAATCAGTTTCCAGAACTAGAAGGGTCATAGTTGTCCAGAGATGCAGAGTTGGGTCTCTGTGCTCCTTGTTTTTTTGCGAATCATAAAAGCTTCTTCATATTTGTATATACTAAAGGAAATTATACTGGGGCCTTCAACTCTAAGTACTAATGTTTTTGATAGGAGAAGGTAGTCTGCAGGATACCAAAGGAAAAAGCTGAGCATCATCAAAATGACTGTGAACCCTTTGTTCTACAATGGTGAACTACTAGATGTGATGGAAAGCTTGTGGCTGTAAATGTCTGACTGAATCTAAGACCCACTCCATGAGCTGGAAGCTATCTGGGACTTTATGGGATTGGTTGAAATAAGTCAGGAACCTAGGAGAAAACCAACTACTACTGTTCTGTTAAAGGAACATAGAAATAAAATGCCTCCTGACAACATTCTACTATATTCATAGTACATCACAGAAGATACCAACTGCAATAACAGAGATCACATATGGAGACTCACGGTTAGTCAATATCCAGGCAATAGGAGAGCTTGAGAAAGATTTAGTTTTGTAGCGGAATACTTCGGAAGAGTAGGCAGAAATATTCTAAGAACTAGAAGAGATTGAGGATACCAATGAAACAAGACCTTCTAAACACAGCAGGACTATGAATTCACAGAATCAGTGGCATCATGCCCTGGATCTGCACATGTCTGAGCTAGAGGAGGGACCAGTGATGAGAGGGAAAGTAGAAAAAACCTTCCATCCCTAACTCAGAATCTATTTCTAACTGATAACTGTTTGCACAAACAAAAGAAAAAATGCTTCCAATATTTTATTTTCTCAAGATACAAACCATTCCTAAGGGAGAGACCCGTGCTCAGGAATAGATTTCCAACACAGAACAAACTCAATGACTAGTTTGGAGGATCTTTTTCTCATAATGTTCCTCATGGCATTTTTTGTTTGTTTTATTTTGTTTTTACCTCTGCTTACTTATTATAGATTCTAATTTTTTTATATTTATGGGACTCCCATGTACATGAATGTTTGTGATTCCATTTATATTTACTTCTTGTGTTTTTTTCTTTGGCTGTTTTTATTGTTATTGCTATTGTCATTTTGTACATTTCCAGTAAGTTTGTTTTTGTATGATTTTATTATTAATCTTTAGATGCCCTTTTGTTTTTGAAGGAGAAATAGAATGAGTGTAGATTAGTGTGGGGGTGAATCTTGGAGCAGGTGGGGTATAAAAACCCAAATAAGATAATAGTATATAAAAAATCTATTTTCAATAAAAGAAAAGGAGTTAAGGAATTAATATGCATACAGGATTTGTATGCCTAATATTCATTTTTTCTATTCTAAAGGATAATAATAGAAAATGCTATTCTGTCTCCCTTTTTAAAGTCTCAAATAAGCCAGGCAATGGTAACATGTTTCTTTAATCCCTACTCTCAGGAGGGAAAGGCAGTTGGATCTCTGTAAATTGGAGGCCAGTCTGATCTACATAGTGAGTTCCAGGACAACCAGAGCTACACATAGAAACCTTCTCTCAAAAATCTACAGAAAAATCCTGCCTCAAAACAAAACAAAACAAAACAAAAGATTCCCACTAGAGCAGGCCTGAGTGAATGACTTCCATCAGACAAGGCCAAGGCCAGCAAGCTCTGTGTGAGCAGGCCGGATCTAGCAACCTCTATGGGACTAGACACAGGCCAGTGACCTCTGCAGGAGTAGGACCCTGCCAGAAACCTCCACCTGAGCATGGCCAAGTCAAAGACCTATATGGGACCAGGTCTGAGCCAGAGTTCTCCCAGACACGAGCTCAGTCCCAGGCCAGGGAGCTCTGAAGGACCAGGCCTGAACCAGGGACACCCATGGGAGAAGGCCCAGGCCAGCAACTGGTATGTGAAGTTCTTCTGTATATGTGATGCTTTTATTGGTTAATGAAGAAAGAAACTGCTTTGGCCTGTGATAGGGTAAAATAAACCTACATGGGGAAAACTAAACTGAATGACAGGAGGAAGAAGGTGGAGTCAGGGAGATGCCATGGACCTTCCAAAGGAGAAAGATGAAAGGCACTAGCTGGAACCTTTGCGGTAGGCAATAAGCCTCATGGTAAAATATAAAATAATAGAAATGGGTTAATTTAAGAGATAAAAGTGAGCTAGAAATTGCATAAGCTAATAGGCCAAGCAGTGTTGTAATTGATACATATTCCGTGTGGTTATTTCTGGTCTATGCAGCCAGGAATGGACTAGCAGCCTTCCCAAACAAATTGGCACACCAATGTGTTTGATTATATCCACATAAAACGTGATAAACCTAGGAAAGAAATTCTAGATACTAAAAGACAAAGTTTAGATGCATTTCTTTTGGCTGGACTCTGCTTGCTGGCAGCATACTGTAGCTCCTTTAAAAAAGGTCTTCTTGATTCAACAGTAGCAAAAACAAAACAAAATACCACAGCTTTGAAAGAGGAGCTTCCTGGTTTACACTGTCAGCACTAACTCTGGCTCTTTCAGGTGACCAAGCTTTTAAATGGGGTTTGTGTTACAAACTGCTTAATGGCACAACATAGATCCGCTGCATACTTTTAACTGGGGTAGTGTGTGTGGCTTGCAGAGTCAGTGAACATGCCTACAACATGTTTGATTGGGCAGAGCCAAATGGCAAAGCAGTCTTGGTCCTAGTCATGCCACAGCTTAGCATTTTAAGAACTGCTCTTGGAAAGAAAATGATTACATATACACAATAGGACAGATTCAAACATAAAAGACTTCTAAACGAGTCACACTGTGTTAAAAAATTGTATTTAGGCTTGGGAAAGAGAATAAAAAAGGAGGAAAGAGACAGCAAATGTAATATAAAAGAGTACAGACAGTCGTAGATTAAAGAAGTAAAGATAATAAAATAAATATTAAACTTGTAGAAAAAGTAATAGAGTAAAAAAATAAACCATATAAAGTTGGAAAATACACAGAGAGTCAGGATTACATATATTATTGTGTTTTATTTTAATTTTTTGACTGTGAAGGAACTAAGTACAGAGAGGCATTTCATTTTATGGGCAGCTAAGTTAAACCAATTTATATACTTTAACACTCCCAATAATACTACACCAAAGAAGAAAGCAAGAAGTAGTTTTGAGAGAACTACACCCATATTTACAAATATTCTTTATAAATGTTTGTTTACATTTAAACAGGGATATGCCATAGTGATGGATACTTTGAATTGGTATGGATCTTGATTTATTGATACAAATTTTAGGTCAATTTAGTTATATATATATATATATATATATTTCTGCTCTTGATTAAGGTACTGTGTTTGTGAAACTCATTTAAAAATGTAATGTATAATTAAGAAATATAGGTTAATAGGTAATATTTTATGATTTTTGAAAACTGTTATTTCACACTCAATTTTTTATCTTTTTAGTTTACCCCGATTTCAACACCAACAAACTTATTTAGACAATTAGTATTGACAGCTGCTTTATTTCAATATCAATTCCATATAAATTTAATTTCTGATACAATATATAAACTGATCTTGAGTCATTAACTTTTCTACCAAAGTAAAATATTTATAGCTTTTCATTAACCTCAGCCATAGGCCTAGGTAAGAGTGAGAGGTATGTTTTTGTTTTTTTCAATTTTCTCTGTATATACTCCTTTATATATAAATTTTCTTCTTATTTGTAGAACCAATCAACATTTCTAGTTCACAACCCAACCCCTTATTTGGTCAAAAACTCTGAAATGGGAGAAATAAAGTATCGTTTATTGACATCTCAGCATTCAATTTACTTGAAGCTTTTGCCCTAGCAGTGGCATTCTTGTCTTCAGTACATATATTGCCCTGTCACTAAAAGTATTAGTTACACACTTAGTACCTAAAAGCAATGTACATATTTTATCTAAAAATTTCTATTTATCAGTGGTCACATACTTTTCAGCTGAATTCTCTTCAAGGTTGCACAAATAAGGAGTCAACACATATTAAATGTGAGTTTAATCCTGTTTCATATTTGCTGGTGGATTTTTCAAATATTTTATATTTTAGATGTTGACATTGTTAAAACAGACCTTGCATTTGTCAACTTATTTTTTTTCCATTTACTGTCATTGTTTTATCTCCCAGATATTTCAAGTTAAACAATCTGAAACAGAGCTTCATTTTTTGTTCAATATATTTTTATATCACATACTATTTATAAAACAGTGCAAATACTTCCTTTTCATTAGAACTTTAATGATTTTCTAATTATATATGAAAGATAATTAAAGTCTTCCTTTATGTCTGAGCATTTATATATATCCTTTGTTTAGGTAACACATTGTTGGTGTTATTATTATTCATATTAAATCAAATCCAGAGCCTTTCCTGTGCCAAGTAAGTGTACTACTAATAAAATACATTTTCATTACAAGCTTTAGTATTACATTCTCAATTAGTTCTGTTCTATTGCTTTGCTCAAACACCATGACCAAGACAATTCATGGAAGGAAGGTATATTTGCATTTATAGTTCTAGAGGGAAGACTGTCCATCACTATGACTGCAGTAAGTATGGCAGCAGGCATACATGATAGCGGCAGCAGCAAGCTGAGTTTTCACATCTTGAACTCTAAGCATGGAGCATAGGAGGTAAACTGGTAATGGCACAAAAGTTTTAGAAATTCAAATCCCAACCTCAGTGACATACAGCTTCATCCAAGACAACATCCACTTAATATACACAAATATTACCAACAACTAAGGAGTAAGTGTTAAAGTGACTGAGATTTTGAGAAAAAACATCAAACTATCATAGCTTATAGTTTAAAACTGTGTATATGTTTTAGTAAATTAAGAGGATTTATTTTGATTTGTTTGTTTTTGGTTTTCTGAGACAGGGTTTCTCCATAGCTTTGGAGCCTGTCCTGGAACTAGTTATTGTAGACCAGGCTGGCCTCAACTCACAGAAATCCAACTGCCTCAGGAGTGCTGAGATTAATGGTGTGTGCCACCACTGTGTTGCTAATTAAGAGCTTTATAATTAATATATTAAGCTCCTAGTATTAAAGATACTTTGAAGAAATAAAATATATTTTGTTTGTTATTAATTAATTTTGTTACATTTCATTGGCTTATATTTATTCTATAGCTTGAACTCCCATTTTGGTTCATATTAACTTAATCACCTCTTTATCTTTAAGTACTGTTTTAAGAGGCACAAACATATTTATATAAACATATAAATACAACCTGCTTATTTTGTTAAGTTTGTTTTATATTTTCATTTGATATGTTTGTTTGTGGGCCAGGTATTTGGTATAGGGTAACCCATTAGTTGTATCATGCTTGAACAAGACTGAGTCTAACTCTTTTAGCAATCATTAATTGTCTATAACTCTTGATCATGTGACATAGAACCTGTGATATTCTCCCTACTCACCTTGGTAAGGCCACTGGTATTATCATTGGTCAGGTCTTATTTAGGAAATTATGTTTTTGGGATCTCATGGGAAAAGCATATATATATATATATATATATATATATATATATATATATGACACAGTCTCTCAGGAGATGTACTGTTTTCTGGGTCTTACAATGTCTCATCTCCCTCTTTCATGA
Source organism: Ondatra zibethicus (assembly GCA_004026605.1). Taxonomy (NCBI): domain Eukaryota; kingdom Metazoa; phylum Chordata; class Mammalia; order Rodentia; family Cricetidae; genus Ondatra; species Ondatra zibethicus. The sequence continues at coordinate 63,284 of PVIU01008789.1, forward strand.
TGTTCACTGAGCCTTAGGGATAAGGAATGTGTTGTTGCTGTTTCGCTAGAAGCAGGGAATATAGAGTAAGATGTTTCTTCATATTGACCAGATTTGGTTTTTTTTATAATTGTCTCCTTTCCTTCTACCGATAAAGAAGCTACTTTGATGAAGACTGAGAACTACACATACCTACTGGTTTAAGAATTACTATTGAGAACATGCTTAGAAATTATATTGTTTCAAAATAGTACATGGCTATCTATGTTGGAATATTTTTACTGTTATCTACAACCTTTAATTCTTTGGAAATAAATTATATTTTGTTTACATATTGTCTCTCTCTTCTCTTTCTTTACATATAGTTACATTATTCCACCTGTTTTTCCACTTCATTCACTGAAAGTATCTTATATCATAAGGTAACCTTTATTATATTCTCCAACTTACATGTTAATAACAAATTGTATTTTATACCTATTTTATATCAGAGTCTCTTGAATTAAGGCAGACTGTTTTTAACTGTAAACAAAATTCACTTTAAAAAATGGTCACGTTCTCTTATTTACATATTTTGATGGCCATTTCATTCTGTGGCAGCAGAGTTAAGTAGCTGTGACAAGACCTGATGGTGAATAAATCCTAGAATCCTCATTATCTACCCTCTAAAAATTTTGTCTGTTTTTCTTTTATGAAATCAGGGAGGCTTTTATTTTAATAAATCACTTAATAATTTTGTTTTGAATTCAATGACATAGTAGTCTTTCTCCTATAATAAATATTCTTCTTCTCATGTTGAAGTGTTTAAATTACCCATAATGCAGTTAACAATTTTGATAAATTATCTCATCTCAAACAATTTGCAGTTTAGTGAAATGCATTTTTTCAAATTCACCATCGAAAGTTATATTTTCTATGCATAGACATCCATGGTTGCAGTTTCATTGTTTTTAGCTATGAATGTTGATGGGAAAGTCATAGGTAACCAAAAGTTCTATGACCATAATATAACTTTTACATTTTTAGTGATTTTACATATTTTTTAAAAAATAGTATAACAGTGTAATATGTCTATTTATGACCAGATTCAAATATATAGTGAATTTTCATTTTTTGCCATCTAAATTTTGTTATTATCTAATGTGAAATATACCAATGTTTAGCATTAAACTATGAAAATTTCTCAGTCTTCTAGATCAGTGATACAGAAATGATATGTCTGGATTATCCCATGATCTGAAACACATCTTAAAATATTGTTTAGAGATTATAAATTCTTATTAAATAGAGTATCTTTATCAATCTCAACCATCAATGCTTAGGGACTCAATAGGAGAGGGAATGTAAGTGCCAGAGGACATGGTGGAATGCTGTCTTATGTATATGATAATTCTATGTAGTTCACAAATTCACAAACACAATGGTTATCTGAACAATACTTCCAAAAGAATTAATCACTTAAATATCCTGCCAGTATGCTCCATTTCTTCTTTTTCTTCCAATTTCCAGTTGAAGGTACTTTCCCTCTAGTTACTGATGAAGGAAATTCGAAAACCAGCTCAAATAATGGTAACTTCATAATAAACTCCTATTGCTGAAGAAACCATAAGATTTGGTTGCAGGATATTTTTGAGAACTCAAGTTGTATAGACCTGGAAGCTCCTTCTCTACAAGACAGATGACGTGGTACTAGAAGGTACTTTTAAGGTTGAAGAAAAAAAAACAATACCAAACTATTACCAGACTTACCAAGCTATGAATAATGTGAACTGCAGCAATGACTGACATGACAATGTATCCTAATGGGTACAATAGTGAAACAAATATTAGAGTGTTATGCAACAGCTTTCTGATTGTGACACAGGAATAAACATACTTAGTACTAGGAATCTTCCTAAATACCCATTATTGGTGAACTCACAGCCTTAGGAGGCAATCCTGCTTGTAATATTTTTCTAAATGAACATAGTATCCAACTCCCTCATATATTGATCTCACTGCTTGTAGATTATAACACTCTCAGACTTTCTCAGAGAATATTCTGCAGTATATAGTAGTAAACACAGAAAGTCTTAACTGAGCGCAGTGCAGAGAATAAGTTATAGTCTATCAGTAAGCGACAAATGTGACATCTGTTTTATATCTCATTTCCTAGGCTCATAGATTATTGTAAAAGAGCAAGTGGAAAGATTGTAAGAGCTTGAGGTTGGGGAGAAGTTGAGAATAAATCATCATCTTCTCAACATGCCAGGACTAACACACTTATGAACTCTCTCAGTATATGCAAATTTCCAACCTAAGACAAGAAATAAATATTATTTTTTAAATATATTTATTTATTCAGTTTCCATATGGAGAGAGAGAGAGAGAGAGAGAGAGAGAGAGAGAGAGAGAGAGAGGGAGGGAAAGTGAGAGAATATCATAACAAGGACTCACTTTGTTATTGTGGACACAGTAGAGTTCACACTGAGCCCGAAGATAACATCATTCTAACTTCTTATAATAATTTTTTCCTACTGTATATTGTAGGTATTCAATAAAATTTGTGCTAAATTAGTTAAATAACCAACACAGTCATAGAGACACTGAAATAAATTTAGATGGCAAAATGCCTGTTCTATGAGAAATTAAAGAAATATATCTTCATGCTCTTTTGTTCTCAGACATAAAGATATCATCTAGTCTCTGGTGGTGTCTGTACTGATGCTTGAAATATTTGTTTAGTATGGTAATCTAATATGATAGAAGAGAGTAAAAGAAACACTATTCTTTAAAATAGAAGAAATAGTATCCATAGAGTGGTGCTTTGAAAGTTGAGGTATAACTGAAGATTCAATTGAACAAACAGTACTGAAGTTGCAGGGAGGTGGTTATTCAGATGAAAAAAATCATGGCACTATTTTCTCAATCTTTATTTAACCTTTGCTTTCTTTGTTTCTTTGATTGCTTATATGAGAATGGGTTTGATTGAAACATAGAACCTCTTAATTTTCCAAAATCAAATTAAGTAAAATTATATTGGTAACAAAGAAAGGATTAAAGTAGCTTAATTATTTAGGAAGTTTCAAATTCTTATTCTTTGCCACCATAATTTTTGGTGACAATGATTCATTTCACTAATATCTTTGAGTTCTGTGGGTAGGTACATCATCATCCTTATCTGTGTAACTAAAGCAATCTAATGAATTAGAACAGCTTCTATGACATCTTTACTGTTTCCAGGAAGTTGACAATATCAGACACCTGGGGAGGAGTAAGAGAAATTAGACATTAGGCTTTAGAAGCTAAACAAATAAATCCTGCAATATATACATCATTATTGCTTTTAAAAATATGTATGGATGCAATATGAATATCTTCAGAACTCAATTGCCTCAGTGTGTTTTGTCTCTTTCCTTAAGAAATGGAAACATGTTTCCATTGTTCCTCCTGTCTGTTTTTATGCCAATAAATCAGGCTTCGAACACCTGATTTTTGACAAAGTAGCAAAAATTATCAAATTGAAAAAAAGAAAGCATATTTATCAAATGGTACTGACATAACTGGATATTAACATGTAGAAGAACAAAAATAGATCCATATCTACCACCATGCACAAAACTCAAGTACAAATGGATCAAAGACCTCAACATAAAGCCAGCTACACTGAATTCATAGAAGAGAAATTTTGAGAAGTACACTTGAAGGCATTGGCAAAGGAGAGCACTCCCTAAAGAAACCCAGTAGCTAAGACACTGGAAGAAACAATTCATAAATGGGACCTACTGAAACTGAAAAGCTTCTGTAAAGCAAAGGACACAGCCAACAAGACAAAACAACAGACTACAAAATGGGAAAAGATCTTCACCATCCCCACTTCAGACAGAGGTCTGATCTCCAAAATTTACAAAAAACTCAAGAAATTGATCATCAAAAGAGCAGATAATCCAATAAAAAATGAAGTACAGACGTAAACAGAGAATTCTAAAAGAGGAACTTGAAATGGATGAAAGACACTTAAGGAAATGTTCAACATCCTTAGTCATCAGAGAAATGCAAATCAAAACAACTCTGAGATTCCATGCTACATCTGTAAGAATGGTCAAGTTCAAAACCACTGATGACTACTTATTCTGGTGAGAGTGTGGGGAGAAGGGCATTGCTCTTGCATTGCTGGTGGGAATGCAACCTGGTATAGCCCCTTTGGATGTCAGTGTGGTGATTTTTCAGAAAATTAGGAAACAACCTTCCTCAAGACCCATTAATACCACTTGTGGGTATATAGTCAAAGGATGCTCAATTGTGCTGCAAGAACATGTGCTCAAATATATTCATAGGAGCATTCTTTGTCATAGCCAAAACCAGAAAACAACCTAAATGCCCTTCAACTGAAGAATGAATGAGGAAAATATGGTACATTTACAAATGGAGTAATGCACATTGGAAAAAAAATAATGGAGTATTGAATTTTGCTAAAAACACCATCATTTTGATATGAAGTGACCCACACCCAAAAAGAAAATTCTATGTACTCATTCACAAGTGGTTTTTAAACATAAAGCAATAAAAACCAGTCCACAAATCACAATCCCAGAGAAACTAGACAATGAGGACCCTAAAAGAAACATACATAGATCTAATCTATATGGGAGGTAGAAAAAGACAAGACCTCCTGAGTAAATTGGCAGCATGGGGACCTTGGGAGAGGGTTGAAAGGGAGGGGAGAAGCAGGGAGGGGAGCAGAGAAAAATGTAGATCTCAAAAAAGTCTTTTACAAAAAGAAAGTAGACATTTCCTTAGAAGCTGTCTTTACATAAATACATTACATTGCATAAAGGAATATCTACACAGGTACAGGATCCCATAAAATTAAGATCTTTACAAAAGTAGAGGACAAATGTGTCTTGCTTCTATGTACCTCATAGGAGTTTTATGAGAGCTTGAGGACTCTTTTATAGTTTCCCAAGAGCCTAGTCAGTTTCCATTAAGTTCTCAGCCATGACATCTCCTCTCCAGCTAGGAAACTTCTTACTTACCTTCCCAGTGATCATGACCTTGCAGTTTTAAACCTAAATTTGCTTTCATGGCAACAACATATACAAAGGTAACTTGTTGAAATATAAGTCTGTGTATATGATGTAGGTATGACATGTATATAGAATCTGGATATTACATATATGTCTGGGAAAGTATGCTAATAAAAGTGTATGGTGTATTTTCTTAATAATAAGATAATTATAAATCTATTTTCATCCAAAAGATAGTTAATGGTTTTTCTTTCCCTTCCCCTCACTCCATTTCTTTCCTTTCTCTCTTCTTCTGAGATAGGGTTTCTGTGTCTCTTTGGCACCTGTGCTAGAACTAGCTCTTGTAGACCAGGCCAGCATTGAACGTACAATGACCCTCCTGCCTCTGCCTCCTGACTCCCATGATTAAAGATGTGAGCCACCACCACCATGCTCACTTCCCTTCTTTTTAAAAATTAGTCATTAGTCATATGTTCGAACTTTTATATTTTTACATTCTTTATATCTACTTAGCTGCCTATAGAAGTTTCACTTATTTCTATTTATTGAAAAAAACTGAATATAAAAATTTCACCTTTTATCTGTTGCAATAAGAGAGACTTTTTTGTCCCAGCCACCCGGATAGCTTAGAACCAAAATAAGCACACAGAAACTGTATTAATTAAAACAGTGCTTGGCCATTAGCTCTAACTTCTTATTGACTAACTTACATATTAGTTTAACCCATTTCTATCAATCTGTGTATCACCATGAGGTCATATCCTACCAGAAAATTTCAGCACATTTACCTCCAGCTGCAGATCCATGGTGTCTCTCTGACTCTGATTTCTTCCTCACAGAATTAAAGCCTGTCTTCTCTACTTACCTAAGTTCTGCCCTATCAGCTAAGCCAAGGCAGTTTTTTTATTCATTAACCAATGAAAGCAACACACAAACAGAAGGAACTCCTGTACCATTTCCCCTTTTGATTAAACAAAAAGGAAGGTTTTAAATTTAACATAGCCAAACTACATATAACAAAACAGGTATCGAACAAGAACTACACTTACAATATTTATATCTATTTTATCTTTTATCATAACTAAGGAAAACTATAACTATGACTATAAATTCTTCAAATCCATCAATACTCCAGAAGGATATAATATTACCTAAGTAAAGAAGAAGTGCATTGTAAGCAACTTCCAAAACTCTAGAATTTACATAGACATCTTGCTGCCTGGACAGTCACTCAAAGTTCTTCTGTACCATTGGAGCATCCATCTTCAGCCCACAGGTTGGGCAGGACAGAAACCCCGACAACATTTATCTTTATTTATCTTTATGCAGTGAGCATAGCTAAATTTTCTCATTAAAAATTTAACGTTGACAAATGAAAATCAAGCTTGTTTACCAAAACTTTTCTTTATCCGTGATTATACATAAGAAAATTCATTGTTACATTTAAGAGAACAGAATGATAAACTAAAAGAAAATTAATCAAATTCTACCTAAAGGGATGATAGGACACAACAGAATGAAATGTAACAGAGTATAGCAAGAGGAGAGACACTCAATCCTGAATAAAAAAGAAATTAATGTTGTTCCAATGCAATACTACCTCTTTTGTTTGCCAGTCTTGTTCTACACTTGAAAGTTTTAGTTGGTCAGCTGTGAGAAGATAAACTTTTGTAATGTAAACTATCCACTCTTACAGTTTGCTGTGAAAAAACTCTAAATGAACGCACATGAAAAAAACAGTAAGTTAAGTCTTAAGGTGAGTTACAGAGTTGTTGGCTACTACAAAAATAAACATGACATTATTTCATAATAGGAGTTATTGTAGAAAATATTCACAATACAACCTTGAATTGATTTTTCCCTTGAGAAGATGTGTATTCATATTTACTCGTGCAATCTTTAGAATTTTTGAAGACACTGATAAGATTAAATGATATAAAATATGCAATAATGTCTAGAATCAATTCACATTTAATCACAAATGGTAGACAACTGTCCTCCTGAAGACACATACTCTATTTTGAATTCATAATTTTTATCAATCTATCACTGGAAATAGTGCATATATGCCTTATGGCTGATAGCATTAGTATCAGGTTAAACAAAATAAATACTTAATTTCAATTTTAGTATATTATTTCAATTTACAATGTACAATTTAGACAATAAAGAGTTTTAACCTTTTAACATCTCTATTTGAAATCAGTAATGTAAATTAAATAATTTCTGGAAGTTTTTCAATTGAATAACCCATAGACAGCCCAATTCATTCATTTCATGTCTGAGTTTGTAACCTGTTGGTCTAGCATGAAGATAAAATATCTGTCTACCACTTTCATGATTTATGTTAATTGCATATTTATTTTCAGAAGAACTGATTACAAAGCCAAATGGGCCATTATTTTTTTTCTGATTTCAAATGTACAGTTCATTATCAAATCCTACTTGTTATAGTTACATCAAATGTCACTTAAATGAAACCCATTCTTCTCTATTTCCTAGTGATTGTACTTTATTTTTTTTATTTTTTTCTTCAGACTGTTATAATAATATAACGGTGTGGGAGGTCCTTCGGTCTATGTGTTACTTTTGTTGGTTGATGAATAAAGAAACTTCCTTGGTCTGTTGATAGAGCAGAATTAGGTAGGCGGGGAAAACTGGACTAACTGCTGGAAGAAGGAAGGTAGAGAGAGAGAAACCATGGAGCCACCAGAATCAGACATGACAAAATTTTGCCAGTAAGCCTGCCATATGGCGATACACATATTAATATAAATGGGTTAAATTAATATGTAAGAGTTAGCCAATAAAAAGCTAGAGCTAATGGGCCAAGCAGTGTTTTAATTAATATGGTTTTTGTGTGATTATTTCAGGACTAAGCAGCTGGGAAACAACAAGTGGCCTCCTTCAACAATGTAATTTTAACACTAAAACTATGGCCATACTTTTATTTCTGAATTAATTCCAAGTATTTCGATTTTTAGGTCATATCTCTTTTGCTTCATTAAGGTACTATGCTTTTTATCTGTAAACATCTCACTGTGAGATAACAATTATGGAAGAATTCAAATTTATCACATTAGTTTGATGGCTGTCATGGAAGTATTTGAAAATGAACCTATGTTTAATGTTATAAAAACTTTTGTATTTGGTCCTGTGTCAGTGTCTCAGACTGAACTGTATTACTTGTATCCCAAGTGTTTCATGTAGTTAACCATAGAGTCCATTTCTAATAAACTACTATAAATGAACCGGTTTTTCTTCTCTTTTCACATATTTCCATATATTTATATATGCTGATGAATCACTCTCTGGTAGCTTATACAACAGTTAAAAGGAATGTTCAGCATTCTTAACCTTTGCCAAATCACATCAAATGAGAATGAATGAAGACTTTAATTATCCATATTTACACACAGGCCAATTATTTTTCATACACACCATAAATAAGTGGAATAGCATATAATAAGGGATTAAACAAGTTTTTCTTTGGTCTTATTTGTCTTTTTTATTGTTGACTTTTATTGTCCTTCTACTACACACTGTTCTATGTCATATTTATTCAGATTTAGTAATAACAACAGGCATTTAACAAATACATCTGAACGCAGGCAAATTCAAAAGTATATGTCTCTATTACTTGTTCTCAGAGAGGGTTTGCATCTTCCATATTGCATTTTTTTCATTCAGTCACTGAACAATATGTTTCTCATTTAACATTGCCTTTAATTATTTGCTTTTTAATTCCTGATATATTAGAAAATTATTGTTACATTCTAGTTATTCACAATTCTTACTTTAAAATTATAAAATATTAAACTCCATTTCTATGTTGATTAATATTTATTTGTCTTTAAAATATGAATATAGTTAACAATATTTACAATATGCTACAAGCTTTTGATATTTTATATCAAAATATAATTTATATTCTTCCTAGTACTGGACTTTTAATATTTTTTTTGGTTGAATAATACATAAATTTTTCTTACATTTGTTTTCTTATTTATGGATTATGAGGCAATGTACATTTTAAGCAGAACCTTTTTCTGGCTATACAACGTTGGAATTACCCAAGTTATTAAAAAATTATTATATATTCTACTTCCCTCTTTTTTGTATTTATATAATATTTTTAAAAGAAGCAGGGCCCCTTGTTCTGTCCCGGCCACCTAGCTAGCTTACAGCCAAAGTAATCACACAGATACTGTATTCATTTAAACACTGACTGGCCCATTAGTTCTAACTTCTTATTGCCTAATTCTTACATCTTGATTTAACCCATTTTTATTAATCTATGTTCACCAGAAGGTCGTGGCTTACCAGGAATGATTTAGCATGTCAGACCTGACATCTCCTTGGTGGCTCTCTCACACTGCTTTCTTCCTCCCAGAATTCAGCTCTGTCTTCTCTGCCTACATAAGTTGTGCCCTATCAGGCCAAGGAAGTTTCTTTATTAATTAGCCAATGAAAGCAACACACAAACCGAAGGACCTCCTATGTCATTTCCCTTTTTCTGTTTAAAAAGTAAAGGAAGGTTTTAACTTTAACATAGTAAAATTACATATAACAAAACAGTTATCAAGCAAGAATTACAGTTACAATATTTATATCTATTTTATCTTTTATCATAACAAAGGAAAACTATAACTATCTATTTTTCAACTCCATCAAAGACTCCAAAAGGATACAATATTACCTAAGTAAATGAGAAGTAAGTAACTTCCAAAACTCTAGAGATGACAGAGACATTTCACTGCCTGTACAGTCACCCAAAGTTCCTCTGTACCATTGGGGCATCCATCTTCAGCCTACAGGCCCATAGTATCCAGCAGACTTTTCCATGAAGCAGGAAATTTTAAAGACAGTTCAGTCACTTTCTTCTGTATCCTGCAGAATGTCTTGTAAACACTTTCATGAAACAGGAACTCCGAAGGGTCATCTTACCTTTAGGCAAGTTCAGCAGTCATCTTTCTGTGGGTACTGTATGTCCATGAACTAGTCCAGGCAAGAGCAGTTTCTTGCCCAAATGGCTAGCAAGCTATAAGGAGCCACTTCGATGCCCATCTTCCTCTTGAAGTAGATTGGTGCTGCCAGGAACAGACATATCTCATTGTCATGAATAGCCCTAAGTTATTAAAACATTTTAAATGCCATATTCTGTAGTCTTTAAAAGATGTGAAGAATGCCTATCTAACTGAAATATATCTCTATATATCTAGAAAATCTAACTAACATGACTACAAGCTTGACTATTATCAATGATTATCCATTAACAACCTATATTTCATAATTATACATTATATTTTTAAATGAACTACACAATCACAATACCTTAGTCAAGATCAAAAATACATATATATAACAAAATTGACCTTAAATTTATATAAATAAAGGAAAATTTATACCAATGTAAATTATCTATATCTATGTCATCTCCCCCTTTAAATTTAAAGAACATTTATAAACAATATTTGAGAATATGGGTATAGTCACTTCTCTCCAAACTTCTTCCTGCTGTATGGGGGCTCTGTTAATCAGGTCTGTCATGGTGTATCCTGTTCATCACCAGTTGTGTGAAGTAATTTTCTGAAGGTGTTCCCAGTGACCTTTCAGGAGCAAGGGCAGAAATATACATATAACAAAATTGACTTTAAATTTATATCAATAAATTAAAAATAATTTGGTCCATACCAATTAAAATTATTCATGTCTACATCATATTCCCTTTTAAATGTAAAAGAACATTTAGAAACAATATTTGGGAATATGGACATAGTTATTTCTCCCCAAACTTCTTCCTGCTGTATTGGGGCACTGTTAATCAGGTATATCGTATATCCTGTGTACTAGGTTCATCTCAGTCAGCAGTTGAGTGATGTAATTTTCTGAGGGTATTTATGGCAACCTTTCAGGAGGGCCTCGTCTGTCATACCATATTGGTCTAGAAGCAATCCACAGGGTCTCATCTTCTGTGAAAACAAAAGAAGAACTTCTTTTCCAAAACACCATATCCTTAGACTCAAATTTTGAAGTCAAGATACCTTTATAATAAACAGGCTGGTTTAGCTTAGCAGCCCACACAATGAAATGTCTCTCTGGACTTAGCTCCTTCACAGTCAAAAAATTCAAAGAAAACACAATAGCATATAGAGTTTAGACTCTCTGTGAATTTTCCATTTTTACATGGCTTATTTTTTTTTTACTTCTTTTAATCTATGACTATCTGTACTCTGTCTCTTTAAAGACTTTACCTTTTTTAAAAGCATTAACTTTATTTTATGACTCTGTATACTCTTTATCTTTTCTCTCCCAAGCCTACGTACATTTATTCAACACTGTGACTCATTCAGGGGTCTTTTATGTCTGAATCTGTCCTATTGCATTGTCTTTAATTTTCTACTGTCTTGAAGAACTTTTAAAATGCAGCTGCTCTGGATGTTGGTTCCATTGCTCTCTAGTTTTAAAATGGTGGATGTACCATTTCTGCTAGCTCTGGAGCCACCAGAGCTCTACACAGCACTTTAATTCTGAGAATGAGCATGCAGCACATAACCTCTTTTTATCTGAGTTACAGCCAAATCTGCCACACAGAGCACTGAACATCCTGGAAACATCTCTGTGTATGGCAGCGGGAATCCACCATGCTCTCCTGCCTGCCCAAGCCTAGTAGACTGATCCTGCTGTCTGCCCAGGCAGAAAGAGCCAAGCCATTGGCATGTTCTTGACCCCAAGTGGGCACATAAACACCCAGGCCCACAAATGCCATTGAAATGCTTAATAGCCAGTGTTTGTACTGGCATCACAGCCCAGGAGGCCGTGTTTTAAAATAGCTTTTTTTTTTTTTTGGTACAGCTCCTGAGTCAGGAAATTCTCTCTTAAAGGAGCTATGGCATGCCACCAGCTGTGCTAAACTTTATATTTTTGTCTAGAATTGTTTTTTAAGCCCTCTCAGGTTTTAGGTGGAGTTAGCATTGGAGCGCCAATCTGTTACAAGGAGCAGGGCCCCTTGTTCCTTCCCAGCCACCCAGCTAGCTTACTCGCAAAATAATCACACAGATACTGTGTTCATTTAAATACTGGCTGGCCCATTAGCTCTAACTTCTTATTGGCTAATTCTTACATCTTGATTTAACCCATTTCTATTAATCCATGTTCACCACTAGGTCGTGGCTTACCAGGAAAGATTTAGCATGTCTGACCTAGCATCTCCATGGTGGCTCTCTTACTCTGCTTTCTTCCTCCCAGAATTCAATTCTGTCTTCTCTGGCTACCTAATTTGTGCCTTATCAATCCAAGCAGTTTTCTTATTAATTAGCCAATGAAAGCAACACACAAACAGAAGAACCTTATACACCATAATATATCAAACTGAAACATGTTTGTTATGTTTCACATAGATTTTATAAATTTTGCTAAGTGGAATTCATTAAATTGTTTCTTTGAAGATTCAGAGAGAGAAAGGAAAGAAATCACTATGTGCAATGTGACTATGTGTATTTTTGTTGGTTTGCATATTCATGTGCCTGACATAATGAAGCAGTTGAAACTGTTGCTGCTTCAATGTTATTCTTCTACAATGGACCAGTCAAAAGAATATATAAAGAAAATATTCTCAGCAACAAAATCAAATGAATAAAGTCTTTAAATCAGGCAAATAATTTTAATATTTGTTTCCCAAATAAGAAATCTCAAAATGTCAACAAATATATGGAAAAAACCAAGATCAGTAACAATATATATTAGGAAAATACAAATTAAACAACAAATGTGATACCATCTCACCTCAATTAGCATGACTATTATGATATTGTATAAGTAAAATAGGGTAGTAAGGAGAGAAGAGATATTGTTGCTCATTGTTTAAGTCAATGAACAGTAGTATAGACATTAAGAGAAATATGGAGGTATTTCAGAAAAATAGATATGCAAATAGCCTATCTACTCTAAGCAGAAATGTAATCATTGGGTCAAAAAGATGGTTGAATTCCAACTTTCTAAACCTTAGCACTATACATAGTAGTTAAGATATTAAAAGAAAGAACCTATATGCAGATTGATAAAGGAAATAATAATTATGCATACTGAGATAGAATATGTATTAGTTATGTCTATATCTATATTGTGAAGTACTCATAAAAACAAATTTAAAATCCTATTGTTTGCAGAAAAGTATGTTAGCAGAAGTTATTATGTTAACTAAAGTCAATCAGCAAAGACAATGTTTTTTTATTTTTCAGAGCTGAAATTTAGGAGTTATATCAGCATGGTGAGTACCATCTGCCCTCTGACCCTGTAGAAGACTACCTTGGGCTTGCATATTGTTCTCTTTGCCCTACTCTGTTCATCAAGGCACTGGGTAGGATCATTTTCCTTCTCCAAAAATTTTTTAAATAAATAACTCAGTGTTGATAAGCACCATTGGCAACTATATCTTTCAGTTAACTTAAGCATCTTAAAATACCTGTCAAACAGAAAGTTGAAGGCTCCACCCAGGAAATTTAATGAGGAAAGAAAAGTGAAAATTAACCATACTTAATCTGTACTTATTGCATACATGTATCACATTAAATACACTATATACTAAATATGAACTACTAAATATGGCTAACACTCCAAAAATAAATGTAAATTTAATCTTGTCACTCGGGAGTAGGACAGCATCAGAAACATTGGGCAATTTAGGTTTCTTTACTTTGGAACACAGATTCTACACTTCTAGGCTAACCTTATGAATTAAGGCAGGCACTCTTCTCACATACAAAGATATATCCTGGGTGTGAAAGAGAGCATTATGATGATTATTAAATCCCAGACATAGCCCATTCAAATGCAGAGTAGATAGAAGGTGAATAGAGAGTCTCATGGTGTGGTAAGCATTAACATTTGTGTCTGCAGATTAGAAAAACTGTTTCAGATAGGGAGAGGAACAGCATATCTTCTATGAAGACTGCTTAGGGTTGCAATTTTTTCAGCACTACAGAAATTTTAGCATTTTAGTGAACCATAAAGCTAGGCAAGTATATTTTGTCTGAATAATACCCAAAATTATATTTCAAATATCTCCTCTTAAATCACTTATATGTGGTCTTGTTTCATCTATTTATAGACTCTTTCATGAATCAGGAACCCTGAAGGATCATCTCACCTGAAGGATCATCTCACCTTTAGGCAAGTTCAGCAGTCTTCTCTCTGTGGGTTCTTTGTGTCCAGTTTATGCAACAGTCCAGGAAAGAGCAGTTTCTTGCCCAAATAGCTAACCAACACCATAAGGAGCCTTTTCAATGCCCTTCTTCCTCTTGAAGTAGATTGGTGCTGCCAGGAGCAGACATGTCTCATTGTTATGAAAAGCCCTAAGTTATTAAAACATTAAATGCCTTATTCTTTAGTCTTTGAAAGATATGAAGAATGCCTATCTAACTGAAATGTAGCTCTATATATGTAGAAAATCTAACTAACATGACTATAAGCTTGACTATTATCGATGATTATCCATTAATGACCTATATTTCCTAATTGTACACTACATTTTTAAATGAACTACATAATCACAATACCTTAATCAAGAGCAGAAATACATATACATATAACAAAATTGACCTTAAATTTATATTAATGAAGCAAAATCCATACTAATGCAAATTATTCATATCTATATCATCTCTCCCTTTAATGTAAAAGAACATTTATAAACAATATTTTTGGAATATGTGCATAGGTTTTTCTCTCCAAACTTCTTCCTGCTGTATGGAGGTGCTGTCAATCAGGTCTTTCATGGTGTATCCTGTATACTAGGTTCATCTCGGTCACCAGTTGAGTGAAGTAATTTTCTGGGGTGATCATGGTGACCTTTCATGAGGGTGTCATCTATCATACCATATTGGTCTAGAATGAATCCACAGGGTGTCATCCTCTGTGGAAACAAAAGAAGAACTTCTTTTCCAAAGCATCATATCCTCAGACCCAAATTCTGAAGTCATAATACCTTTATAATATACATACTGGTTTGGCTTAGCAGCCCACACAATGAAATGTCTCTCTGCAATTAATTCCTTCACAGTCAAAAATTTTAAAGAAAACACAATAATATACATAATCCAGATATTCTGTGAATTTTCCATTTTTACGTGGCTTATTATTTATTTAATCTATAACTCTCTGTACTCTGTCTCTTTAAGGACTTTAACCTTTTTTAAAGCATCTCTCTATATTATTTCTTTTCTCTTTTAAGCCTACTACATACCTTTATTCAACAATGTGACCCATTCAGAGGTCTTTTATGTCTGAATCTGTCCTATTGTGAACCTGTAATTCTCTAATGTCTTGAAAAGCTTTTAAAATGCTAGGCAGCTTGGTTGCAGCCTCTCTGGATGTTGGCTCCACCTCTCTCCAATTTCAAAAAGGTGGAAGCATCACCAGTGTTAGCTCTGGGGACCCCAGGTAGGAGCTGTGCTCAGCACTCCAACATGGACAATGAACGTGCAACATATAAATGCTTTTTATCTGAGTTACAGCTAAATCTGTAGCATGAGGGCTGGCTTGTTGGGGTTTCTGTCCCACCTGGTACCCCACAGCTGGCAAGCCTCAAAGAAAAATCACACAGAGAGTCTGCATTAGGTTATAAACTGATTGGCCCATTAGCTCAGGCTTCTTATTAGCTCTTGTAACTTATTCTTAATGTAACCCATTATTCTTATCTATATTAGCCACAGGGCTTGATACCTTTTCTCAGTGGGGCAGGGTCAAATCCTGCCTATTTGGTGGTCTGTTCAGGACTCACAAGAGAGCTTCCTGCTTCCCAGAATTCTCCTATTCTCCTTGTTCCACCTCTACTTCCTGTCTGGTTGTCCCACCTATACATCCTGGCTAATGGCCAGTCAGCATTTATTTAAATCATGCTTGACAGACAATTCTCCCGCACCACTTCCCCCTCATTTTTTTTTAAAACAAAGAAAAATATCCATAGTCCATTTTTGGAGAATGTGGGCATAGTATACCAGTCTACTTCCAGCTGCTTAGGGACACTGATAATCTTATGGGGACTTAAAGAAAATTTAGAGTTATGATCAAGTCCTGACTGGAGTATCCTGTGAGGCTTAATCATCTCAGACAGCAGTCTTGAATCTGTTCTGGATGTAGAACTCAGACATTTGGGCCACCTGTTCCTACTGGAGATTTCTCAGGTGGTCTTCCTTGATCAAACCTGAGTTTTTTTTTTAACTCAGAATGAATCTACAGCCTCTCATTTCCTGTGGAAACAAAAGCAAAATCTCTTCTCATGAGTAAGATACATTTTGACTTCAACTTTGAAGTCAAGGTATTTTCAAAATTCCTATCTTGGATTAATTCTGCAGCATTTATAAGCAAATATCTTTTAGCAGCTGTTGCTCCTTCCTCAGCATTCAAATAATTAAAAGACAGCACAATAACATACAATATCAAGATTCTCTGTGTATTTTCCATCTTTATGCAGCTTTAACCTCTATTTCTTTTATTTTTACTTTTCACTTTTGGCTTTTTGAGACAGGTTCTCTGTGTATCTTTGTTCTGGAACTCACTCTGTAGACCAGGCTATCCTGGAACTCACAGAAATCTGCCTGCCTCTGACTCTCCAGTGCTGGGATTAAAGGTGTGTGCTACCATACATTGAATTCACAGAGATCTCTCTGCCTCTGCCTCCCAAGCTTTGAGATTAAAGGTGTGTGCTACCACACCTTGAAGTTACAGAGGTCAATCTACCTCAGTCTCCCAAGTGTTAGGATTAAAGCTGTGTACCACCATATCCAACTACACGCTTTCTTTTTTTTTTTATATGTAGGATTTTAATCTTTAGCCTGTATATATATTTAACATACTATAAACCATTTAGAGGTTTTTTTGAATCTCTCTTTACTGTATATCTCTCTTTTTCTGACTACACAAGTCTTTAATTTACCAAGCTATATGGGTAGGATAAAAGCCATGGCTTTGAAGGCTGGATCCAGCCCATTCCTTAGCTTTCTGCAATTCCAGCCTCATGGGGGTGGTACAGGCCTAAGCCATATTTATTGCCACAACTCTATGGTGTTTCCAGGTCCTTGCCAGCAAGCAAGCTGCAACAGTGTGTCCACAGACAATACTCAAATGCTCAGAAGTCAGACTGCCTGCCTGAAAGAGTCAGAGTTTGCCCTGGCAGGACAGCCCAGAAAGCCAGTATTTTATTTTATTTTACATTTTTATTATTTATTTATTTTTAATACATTGTTTTGTTTTATTTTTTCCATTCAAAAAAATAATTAAAGAAATAAAATTTTTACCTTTCTTCCCCTTCTCCTGGTCCCCTCCCACTACCTCTCCACCCCTCCTCCCTCCCCCTTCTTCCTTGAAAGAGGGCATGGTGCCCTGCCCTGTTGGAAGTCCAAGGCCCACCCCCCTCACTCCCGGCCTAG
>PVIU01008790.1:0-34484 GCA_004026605.1 Ondatra zibethicus
TCTCCTCTCCTCTCCTCTCCTCTCCTCCCTTCCCCTCTCCTCCCCTCCCTGCCCCTCCCGTCCTCTCTCCTCTTCTCTCCTTTCCTCCTCCTTCCCTCCCCTCTCCTCCTCTTCTCTTGAACTCAGTTTTTCTCATCTTAGAACCTTCCCAGGGCGCTTTCCACTGGTGCAGGGTACAGCCTTAGCCCGTCAGGCAGTGGGAGCAGAGGAGAATCTGGAAGCTTCAAAACCAGCTGCTTGTGTCTGACCCATCTTGACGATGGCAGAAAAGGAGCAGGAGGACTTCATTCAGCTGAAGAAGGAAGGCTGAGGGATGGGGAGGATGCCTCCCACCACATCCTCTCTACAACCTATCCCCCTTTCTCTCGGGTGTTCCAGTGAAGCAGGGACTTGCAGATGCCCAACATGACCCAGATTTCATTCGGGGAGAAATGTTCCCACAGTTTGGAGGCAAAAGAATGGTGAGGGGTGGGGAGCAGAGGAAGGGCTGGGGGGGGGTCACATGGTCTCCAGGCAGCAGGGGCTGCAAAAGAGTCCCCCACACTGAGGGCTTCTTGAGAACAGTTAAGAGTCCTTAAGTAGCCGCCAGTGAGCCGCTGGAAGGTGAGCTGTGAAGGCACAGCTCAGAGCTAGGTTGCCAGACAGAGCACAGATGGACACCATTCTGGAAGAATGTGCCTCCTCCTCCTCCAAGCCTCAAGCACAAACTCCAGCTTGCATCAAGGGATGTGAGCAGGGAGTGTAGAGACTGAGAAGTAAAGGCGCTTGCTGCCAAGTGTGATGATCCATTTCAATCCCCAGGATCCAAAGAACGGAAGGATCGCAGACTGCAGCGGCTCGTCCTCCGGCTTTCACATTGTCGTGGGAAATTAGTGAAGTCATTGCATCTGGCATGAACACCGGATGTTAAAATTGTTGTGGACAAGGCTAAGACCTAAGGAAATCTTTTGTATCTGATCAGTGATTGTTTTCTGAGATTTATGAAGCTATTTTTCTTGTTTCTTTTCTTTTTTTTAATGTACATTGTTGTTTTGTCAACATGTATGTCTGTGTGAGGGAGTCTGATCCCCTGGAACAGGGGTTACAGATAGTTGTGAGCTGCCATGTGGGTGCTGGGAATCAAACCTGGGCCCTCTGGGAGAGTAGCCAGTGCTCTTAACTGCTGAGCCATCTCTCCAGCCTCGGTTTATCTGAAGGAGCTTTATGGCCTTGACTTTAATCACAAGACATTCCTGGCAAACATGGAATTCTTGCATTATTGGGTACTGCACACAGTGCACCATAAGGACTGAGAAGTTCGTGGGTCGTGTGTTCCTTCAGGCAACACACAGATCAGAACAGAGGCTCTGGTATGAGGAACTTGACTTACTTTAAAGATAACTGTGTAACGATCAATAACTATGCTTTTGCAGAGATGCTCAGGGTGCAGACCATTGCAGACTGTTCCCCTGCCACTGCAAAGTTTCCTTACATCCTCGAATGTCTCTCTGGTTGTTCTGAGCAACTCAGTATTGTAGTAAGAGGAGCGGGCCTGCTTTTCGTCCCAGCCACCCTTGGCTGTGTCCCGTCACTGGGCTAGCTTACATCTGAAATAACCACACGGAAATTGTATTAATTAAATTACTGCCTGTCCCATTAGTTTTAGCCTCTTATTGGCTAACTCTCACTCTTGATTTAACCCATTTATAATAATCTGTATGCCACCACGAGGTCGTGGCTTACCGGGAAAGCTTCTAACCAGTGTCCTTCTCAGGCAGGAGAAACATGGCGTCTGCCACACTGCCTTCTCTCTCCCAGCATTCTGTTCTGTCTACCCCGCCTACCTGATTTCTGCCCTATCAAAAGGCCAAGGCAATTTTCCTTATTCACCAATGAAAGCAACACAAATACAGAAGACCCTCCTACACTACAGTACACCAATACACCATGGCGTGTGTGTGCACGCACACACATACACACGCATGTACACGTACACACGGCAAGGACTACCCTGAATTTACTTGTCATATTCTCCCTCTGCCTGGCATCTAGTGGTGCTCACTAACTAAACACTAGCACCTGATAGAGTTCCACAGGGAGCAGAGGAGAGGACTTGGTCGGTAAATCCCTTGCACACACATGCCAGTAACACCAGTACTGGACAGGTAAAGGTAGAGACAGGAGAGCCATAGGGACCCACTGTTTAGTCAAATCAGTAAGCTCTACCTTTCTTGGGAGACCTTGTATCAACAAATTAAAGGTAGCCAAGTGTGGCTAGTCTTTGATTTTAGTCTCTGTGAGTTTGAGACCAGCCTGGTCTACACAGTAAGCTTTAGGAGACTCATGGCTACAAAGAGACCCCGTCTCAGAGATACATACACACACACACACACACACACACACACACACACACACACACACACACACACACACACAGAGAGAGAGAGAGAGAGAGAGAGAGAGAGAGAGAGAGAGAATGATCTCATAATCTGCACCATATACCAAGTCTGAGAGTTGCAAAGTCCTTCTGAAATTGCATGGACACTCCTTCACACCTCTGCAATTCTCTTTTTTTAGGCATGAATGACATCACAGGAAGCTAGCTACCTGTCCTGTGTGTATATCATAGTTATGATCCCACATGTTGATGAGGGTCATTCAAAAGGGAAGGTCCTTTACCAAGCCCCTCCCAGATTTTTAAGTCTTTTTTGTGTATGTGTATGAATATTGTGTGTATATGCACATACAGGTATTTGCATGTGTGTGCTTGTGCATGTGTGTGTGCGTTTGTGGAGTCAAGGTTGATTTCAATGTCTCTTTTTCAGTTGCTCTTTATCTTTTTGTATTTGTTTATTTTACTTTTATTATTTTATTTTTATCATATTTATATTATTACTACCACCTGTTTTTCAGTTTCTCACAGTCTCTCTCACTGAGCCCAGAGGTTACCTGATTGGTTAGACTAGCCAGTGAGTTCCAGGGATCACCTATTTCTGTCCCTGTTGACAATATGCTGACCTTTGCATGGGTGCTGGAAATCTGAACTCAGGTTCTCATACTTGCATAGCACACTCTTCACACGGAGCAATCGCTCCATCCCCTTACATTTTTATTAAAATATTTACATTTACATAACAAGAACTAATGAAAGATAAATAAAATTTAAAAAAGCAACTCAATGGAAACAGCCAAATGTGTGGACATGAATAAGGAAAACCACAAGACTTCCAGCAGCACTGGCGATCAGGAGAAATGTCTGGGAGTACATTTGAACAGCAGTTCCTGATAGACCCTAATCAGGGAATGCAATCAATTACATTTGCTTTATTGTCTGTGTGCTTGCATGCATAGGCACCAAGTGTGTGGCAGTCAGAGGACAACTTGCAGGAACTGACTCTCTCCTTCCACCACCTGGCTCTAGGGAATGGGTCCTCAGACCCAGCAGTGAGTGACTTTATTCACCAAACCCAGTCATTAATTTAGAGTCTCTCATAAGCAGTCAGATACTAGTCCAGAAATCATGACCTCTTAGGTTTCAAATATAGCATAGCTAATGTTCACTGAGTTAGCTAGAGAGTCCTTTTCTGTCGAAAGATGTTTCCTCTCCTCTGATGTGTCCTTTCTCTGTACTTGCCCCCACTCTGACTAAAAAAAGCATATATTACAAACCACAAGCTAAAATCTGCATGTGAAGGGGTAGAAAGCCCAGTGGTTAAGTGCAGTTGCTGCTTTTGCAAAGGACATGGGCTCCAGTTCCACCCCACACAGTGGCTCAGAACAACCTCTAACTCCAGTACCCGGGGACCTTTGCAGGTAGCAGGCACACCAGTGGTGAGTATACACACTTGTAGGCAAAACACGCATCCACCCCCCAGAAAAACAAGTCATTAAAAGAATTCTCTAAAATCCAGAGGACAGAATTTGTTTCTGAACCTGAGTTAAACAGCTTCAAATATTTTCCAGTTGCCTCCATGCTCCCGCAGAATACATTTCAATTTTCTTTACAACCGATTAATGTCCTACTGCGTGCATAGTCCCCACTTTCATTCTCCACTCTGCAGCTGCTGGTTCCATTTCTGAGCCTTCATGAACAAAACAGCAGTGAACACGTATATGAAGTTCTCAGATGTGGTACTGTCGGGTCATATAGAAAATTCTGTAAATCTGAGCCAGCAAGGCCTAGTCCTCCTGTCCCCACCTCCCCAGTGCTGGGATCACAAGTGCGCAACACTATACTCAGCTTTTAAAATCTTTATGTGTGTGGGTGTTTTGCTTGCATGTAGGTCTGTGGACTCTCATATCTGGCTTTTTATGTTAATTCTGAAAATGAACTCAGGTCCTTGCATTTGCATGGCAAGTTTATCTTACTGAGCTTTCTCCAGCCCACTAAAGTTGTATTGTTTCTATATCCATCTTTTTTATAAAAAACTAGCACTAGGTTTTAAGAAACTGTTTACTGACTCTATTGAGAGCCCCGAGTCCCTGCATTGTGTGCATGCTTGATGACTTGACCGCGCTGGTGTGTAAGGGCATAACAAGATTAACACTGGAAATAGTGTCTGAGGCTGAAGACAAAGACAGCTCGGCAGTCAAGAGCTCTTCATGGGGGCTGGAGAGATGGCTCAGAGTTCAATTCCCAGCAACCGCACAGTGGCTCACAACCATCTGTAATGAGATTTGGTGCCCTCTTCTGGCCTGCAGGCATACATGCAGACAGAACACGTGTACATAATAAAAAATAAATCTCGAAACAAAATGCTTCATAACCTTGCGTAAGATCTGAGTTTAGTTCCTTGTACCCATTCTGGATGTGTAACAAATGCCTGTAATTCCAGCTGCAGTGGACTGGATGTCCACTCTTGGAAACCCTGGGCCCACATGAGTGTGCACACAAACCTCCATGCCACCTCTACAGCTCCCTCCATCTTGACATCTTCTTTGAGAACACATGGGGTGGTGTACTCTGGGGGAGGACAGTTGGAAAAGTCTAACTTTTAGTAAGATCGCACTATGGTAAAACTGCAATTCTTTTTTAAATATTTATTTATTATGAATACAATATTCTGTGTGTCTGCCTGCAGGCCAGAAGAGGGCATCAGATCTCATTTCAGATGGTTGTGAGCCACCATGTGGTTGCTGGGAATTGAACTCAGGACCTTTGGAAGAGCAGGCAATGCTCTTAACCACTAAGCCATCTCTCTAGCCCTAAAACACTAGCAGAGTTATTTCTCCTGGGGCATCAGCACCAATTACTGCAACTGCTGCCTTATTTTGTGTTGTTTGTTTTTTGAGACAGGGTTTCTCTGTAGCTTTGGAGCCTGTCCTGGAACTAGCTCTTGTAGTCCAGGCTGGCCTCAACCTCACAGAGATCCACCTGCCTCTGTCTCCTGAGTGCTGGGATTAAAGGCGTGCACCACCACTGTCTGGCTTTTTTTTTTTTAATAACTAAAATTTCTTACATTAAGAAAATAGGGTGAGATGGCTCAGCCGGTAATATCACTTGTGGCCAAGCCTGATGACTAATCAGATTCCCGGGGTCCTGCAACTTGGACACACACACACTGGCAGTGGCAGCATGTTCCTGTTTACTGACACTCTGACGCCCCAGATTGACAGCCCCTCCCTCACACTGTTGACACATCTCGTGCAAGTTAAGCTGCCAGCAAAGTATGATGAAGCAGCAAAGGATTCCAGAATGGATAGTTCAGGAATGCCCACGCCACGTGATTCCACTCAGAAAATCCATCTCACTGACTCACATAGCACCAACTCACTTGCAGTGCTAGGGTACTGAGTCCAGGACACTAAGCCACTGATTGGTTGTCCAAGGAAAGCCAATTTTCAAAGCAACATCCAGGAGCAAACAGATCCGCAGAAGCAGTGAGGGAGCCAGGGATGCCTCTCTGAGACACCGTTACAGCTCCATGAGAACATTCCCCAGACACACGGGGTTGGAGAGGACTCAGAACTTCTCTTACAGAGCACCCACTTTTGGTTCACAGCACCTGTGTCACCTAAGATCAGCTCGAGGGGATCCAATGCTCTCTCCTATTTTTTTTTTTTTTTTTTTTTTTGGTTTTTCGAGACAGGGTTTCTCTGTGGCTTTGGAGCCTGTCCTGGAACTAGCTCTTGTAGACCAGGCTGGTCTTGAACTCACAGAGATCCACCTGCCTCTGCCTCCTGAGTGCTGGAGTTAAAGGCGTGCGCCACCACCGCCCGGCCCAATGCTCTCTTCTGTACTCTGCAGGCAGCTGATAAATGTGCACACCCCCTCCCATATGACATAACAAGCATAAAAAGTGTACAAAGGACTGAGTAAATTTTGTGCTGGAAGAAGACATTTTTATTAGAAAACAAATGACAAAGTACAGCCACACCTAGACAGTCGAGAGCTATGACAAAAATCTGGATATTTACAAAGTCAGATTTTACTGGTTCATTAATTACAAAAGTACTTTAAAAAATTATGTATAACTAAACAAAAAGTACCAACAGAATTATGACTAATAATCAGAAATCCACAGTATACTGACACAGTGGGTTTTATACTTCTTAGGTTTATGAGATTTGGGGACTCAGCTTCATTTCAGGGGTTTGAACACGTTAACATTGCAAGAGTCCAAGTATTCCTCCATTTACAGAGTCTGGGTCTGTGGTGGAGCCTATTGAAGACTTTCCCACACTGGGAATGCAAGGTAAAATGTTCCCCACACTGCTAACAGTGATAGACTTTCTCTCCACTGTTTTCCCATGTATGCTATCAAGGATGAGCAAAAAGCTTTCCCAGGTAGCATTCATCTCCAGTTAAGTCCTCAGTGCTCAAAAGCTTCCCAACACACTTTCAACTCATAGGCTTTGGCCCACTGTGGCCCATCTAACTGAAACCAATGCAGATTCACTGTGCTCATTTTGAACATGAGCTTGAACGTGTGGAGTTCTTCTTATACTCGACCTCTAACTCACATTTAAAGCTTCCCACCGATCGACTGTGTACATTCATGTGTCGCCGAAGACTCTTGGAGTATGAGAACGCCTTACCACATTCTTCACATTTATAGGGCTGCCCGTGTGTTCTCATGTGATTCTGAATGTAACTGGAACAACTGAAGGTCTTCCCACACTCCTTACATTCATACGGCTTCTCCCCAGTGTGAGTGGTCAAATGGTTTCGTAAGGAAGCACTATATTTAAAGGCTTTCCCACACTGTGTACATTCATAAAGTTTCTCTTTGGCATGGCTTTTTTCATGGTTCCGAAGGGAATAGACATACGGATAAGCTTTCCCACACACCTCACATTTGTAAGGCCAGGCTCCACTGTGAGTCCCTAAATGTCTTCTTGCACAATGCCCAGAAGTGAAGGTCTTCCCACACTGCTTACATTCATAGGGCTTCTCTCCAGTGTGAGTTCTCTTATGTGCTTGAACATGGCTAGAATGTCTGAAGGTTTTCCCACACTGCTTACATTCATAAGGTTTCTCTCCAGTGTGAATCCTTTCATGTAGTCTAAAGGAACAATAATTCTTGAAGGTTTTCCTGCAGTGTTTACATTCATAAAGTTTTTCTGTTGTATGAAGCCTTTTATGCAAGTCGAGGGAACTGGAAGTCCAGAACATTCTCCCACAATCCTTACATTCAGGCATCTCTCCGGAGTGAATTATTTTATGTCCCCGAAGGGTATCAGCATTAGGAAATATTTTCCCGCACAGCTTGCATTTATGCCTGTCTGCACTATGAGTTAGCATATGCTTTTCAGCCCAGAAGCGATAACTAAAGGCTCTCTCACAATATAGACATTTATAAGGTTTCTCTCTACTGTGGATCTTCTTATGATTTTTAAGGGAGCTGGGACACATAAAGACTTTACCACATGTTCTACATTCACAGTATTTCTTTACATATTTCTGATAGTCACATGGTCTGTGTTGAGGGTTGAATGTAACATGCCTCTTTAGGGATGACTGACTGATATGACGTTCAGGAAGCTTTGGTTCAGGCATTTTCTTGTTTGTGATACCGGCTGGATCTCGAGCTGTGGTTTCTCTACATTGGCCATCGTCTCTAAGCTCACGGTCTCTCTTTACCATTTGGATTCTGTAAGAATTAAGAAATATAATCTTAAGAGTTTGCTTATTAACAATTTTATACTTATTAGTAGATATTAGATTATACTGGGAACATTCACAAGGTATTTTAGGCATTTATGCCCCAGAGTGTGGGCAGACAAGGAAGTCCTGGAGTAAATGTGTAAAGAGGAGACAAAATCCCGAGTGAATGCACATTGCTGACATGGGCACAGCCATGTCTCAGACTAATGACAATGGTAAAGCTCCTCCAGGCTGAGTGCTAATACTGACAGTGTGTTCAAGTATTACAAACGGCTGACCGGTGTGTGTAAAGACTAGCAATGACAACTTCTCCATCCCCGAGACTGCTGCCTGCAGAGTCCAGCTCTGTGGTGTGATAACAAAGTACTCAGGTTCCATGTGCTGCACACTGCCCATCTGACCCCAGCTTTCACGTAAGTGGATTCAAGCTGGCTGGACCAAAGCTCCTATCATTATTTCTTAAAGATTTTGTTATTACTTTTAAAAAATTCTTTTATGTTTTATATATTTTAATAATTTACTTAACTTTACATACATTGGTGAAGGTATCAGATCCCCTGGAACTGGAGTTACAGACAGTTATAAGCTGTCATGTGGATGCTGGGAATTGAACCCGAATCCTCTAGAAAAACAGCCAGTGCTCTTAACCCAAGCTGTCTCTCCAGCCCCCTTAGTTATTTTTTCAAATGATGTGCATGTGGTAATTGAATGAGAACGAAATCCTCAGGCTCACATATCTGAATGCTCTGGCCCCAGCTGGAATGTCTTAATACTGCTTTTACATAAATTATTTTGCTAACCTCAAATATCCACAGCACATACAAGCATTCATTTTCACAGTTTATGAAGATTTTTTTTAATTTATTACGTATACAGTGTTCTGTCTGCATGTGTGCCTGCAGGCCAGAAGAGGGCACCAGATCTCATTACAGGTGGTTATGAACCACCATGTGGTTACTGGGAATTGAACTCAGGACCTTTGGAAGAGCAGGCAGTGCTCTTAATCACTGAGTCATCTCTCTAGCCCACAAAGATTGTTTTTAAAAGAATAAATAGTTTGAATTTGTGCTCTTTCTAATATTTTTCCAATATCCAATGATTCCCTTGAAGGACACAGCTATTTGTGGGTGTCCATTACCTCAGATTTCTCTTCAGACTTCTGTAGTAAGTTTCCAAATTCCACTGTTCCCATTCTGTTCCTAAAATATAGACACAGAATAATTTTTAAAAAGTATAAAGTGATTATTAGATGCTTAGTGCATGAGACCCAGCACTCAACAAAGCGACAGGGCATGAAGCAGCAATGTCATGCTCACCCATAGAAGTCAGGTTCCTGTAGGTTTCCTGCATCACTTCTCTGTAGAGATTCTTCTGGAAAATGTCCAGCAAGGCCCACTCTTCCTGGGTAAAGTACACAGCCACATCCTCAAAGGTAATCGAATCCTGAAACATATGGGAATATGTTACCACAAATAAGGAGATCAGCAGTTGCTGGTATTTATTGTTCATTGATACCAGGCTGAGAGGATAATGCTTCAATCAGTTCCAGGACTTGGTAATCAGAACTATCATCTATACTTCTTCCTACACTGCAACTGTAATTTCATGCAACAAATAGTGTTCTAGTGTGATTTCTGCTGCTGTGATGAAACACTCTGACCAACAGCAACTTAGGTGAAGAAAGAATGTGTGATGGTTTGAATGAGAATGCCCCCACTGGTTCACATATTTCAATGCTTGGTTCCCAGTTGGTGGAACTTTTTAAGGAAGGATTTGGAGGTGTCACTGGGGGTGAGCTTTTAAAGCCCATGCATGCCATTCCCAATGTGCTCTGCTTACTTACTGTTTGTGGATCAGATATAAGCTCTCAGCCACAACTCCAGTACTACGTCTGCCTGCCTGCACCATGTTCCTTGCAATGATGGTCATGGACTCATCCTATGAAACTGTAAGCAAGCCCTTAATTAAATGTTTTCTTTTCTAAGTTGCCTTGGTCATGGCGCCCCTTCACAGCAACAGAAATGTTAACTGAGGTAAGAGTTTACTTGGCTTATACTTCCAGGTTACAGTCCATCACCAAGGGTAACCAGGGCACAGATTCAAGTGGGAATTGAGGAAAGAAACTATGGAGGAACACTGCTAGCTCACGTGAAGGCTCATACTCAGCTAGCTTTTTTTTTTTTTTTTTTAATATATAGCCCAGGACCATCTGTCCAGGCAATGTTGTTGCTGACAGTGAGCTGCATCATACTATATCAATCTACAATCAAGACAATTTCAGTCTGGCTAGTTGAGGGCTGGTCAAGTTGATAATTCCAGCTAATTAGGACAGATAAACAGAAGGAGCAGCCTTTCATTTGTAAGCACAGACAATAGTGTGTATAACTCCAAATATTAAAAAATTTATTTGTAGCTGGGCAAGGTGGTGCACACCTTTAAATCCAGCCACAGCACTCCAGAGGCAGAGACAGGCAGATCTCTGTGAGTTCAAGGCCAGCCTGGTCTACAGAGCTAGTTCCAGGACAGGCTCCAAAGCACCACAGAAAAACCCTGTCTCAAAAATACCAAGAAACAAAACAAACAAAACAAAAGACAGTTAAAATTAAAAATGAAAGTGATCAGGAAAAAAACAACATGGGGATAAGAAAAATTGAAACCTGAAGATACAAGGAGTGGCTCTCTTGTTGAGGAGGATTTTTCCTCCTCCATGTAGTAATTTTGCTCCGCCACCAACAGCTCCAATTTTCTCTGCTCTTTTTTTTAATAATCTTTTTGTTTTGTTTTGTTTTTTTGAGACAGGGTTTCTCTGTGGCTTTGGAGCCTGTCCTGGAACTAGCTCTTGTAGACCAGGCTGGTCTTGAACTTAGAGAGATCCTCCTGCCTGTGCCTCCTGAGTGCTGGGATTAAAGGTGTGCACCACCAACGCCTGGCCCAATTTCTCTGCTCTTAACCCCTCTCAATAGCCGGGCAGTGGTGGCGCACACCTTTAATCCCAGCACTCGGGAGGCAGAGGCAGGTGGATCTAGTTTGAGGCCAGCCTGGTCTACAGAGTGAGTTCCAGGACAGGTTCCAAAGCTACAGAGAAACCCTGTCTGGAAAAACCAAACCAAACCAAACCAAACAACACCAAACAAACAAAACCAAACCCCTCTCCATCAAGTGCAGTTCCTCAGGATGGAAACTTCACTGCTTCACTTCATCTCTCACTGAAGTTGTTGGTGTTGGTGTGTGTTCTCATCCTCCATAGGAGAATTAACTCCTACATCAGGGTACAAGTCTCTGATGCATTATGCCCAGGAGGCAGACAGGAGACCACATGAGGTGACTTTCTCTTCCCAGCTGAGGGAAATGCCTGATCCTAACAAGCCAGGACAACAACTCAGGAATTTTATACCAGCTTTATTTAAGCGTTAAGGGTCTTTAGCAGGTCTGTGTACCCAGAATGGACCAGGTGCTCCCTTTACACTGTCTCTTCTTGTTTCTATTTCCGGGGAAGCTTTTCTTTTCTCTGATTGGAGGATCTTGGCAAAAGCTTGTCTTTTTTTTTTAAGACAGTAAAACCACATGTTTTATTTTCTTATAGCTATTCAAGCTTTACATGGGATAATCTAACCAATTTGCAACAGAATCTGTTTAATAAGATGGAATATTAAAAATCTTGCCCTTAGCCTCTAAGTTTACACACACACACACACACACACACACACACACACACACACACACACACACACTAGTCCTGGCTGTTCTGGAACTCACTTTGTAGACCAGGCAGCTGGCCTCAAAATAATAAATATTCACCTGCCTCTACCTCCCAAGTGCTGGGATTAAAGGCGGGCGCCACTACTACGCAGCTATTTTTTTTATATATTTTATAAAAGCCAGGTGGTAGCCTCACTAATGATGATGATGAGAATAAAGACAGTGAAATGCTGTCAGCAGGGTCCTTTTAATGTGACAAAAATGAAAAAAAAATTAAGCGTGATACCTTCAGTGTAGTGAGCACAAAATAGGCTTTATTTACAGTTTTAAAATTGTACTTTTTTTTGGTGTGTCTGTGTCATATTGTGAACATGTATGGAGGTCAGGATAAAACTTTTTCTTCATACTGGTTGCCTTGCCCAGCCTTAATACAAGGCACGGTGCTTAGTCTTACTACAACTTGATATAACATGTTTGTTCACTAAGACCTGCCCTTTTCTGAATAGAAATGGAGAGGATGGTTCAGGGGAGGCAGAGGAGGAAAAGGAAACTGTGGTTGGATGTAAAACAAATGAAGAATGAAAAGAAAATTCAGATGGTACATGTAATTTAGAAATTAAAGATTTAAATAGCCATGCAAACACTGTAACTGCTTTTTACTTATTCAAGATTGTTTCAAGGTTGAAGCAATCAGGAAAGCTTTATTTAACCCTCTATTTTCTCAGTGGAACAGGAATTAATACAACCTTATTTTCTAGTCTTGCTATATTTTACACTAGATTTCTAGGATAAATGATGGCAACGTATTTCATTTCAAAGAAAACCTATTAACATTTTTAATTCCATGGGGCCTATGAGAGTCAATCCCTTGTTGCAAGACAAACAAACAAAAACCAACTGCTAAAGTTTGTCTTACTGGGGGTGAATATTTATTGTAGAGGACTGACTTATTCAGAGAGATGCTAAAGAAACTGACATCTTAGAATTTAGAAACATTAGAAATCAACAAAATAACATGCCTGTAACTTCTGAGATATTAACAGGAGAAGACATGCCACACATCCTCCTGAGGATTATGGACAAATGGTACTCCAAGCTGGTGTTAGTTACCAGATTCTGGAAGAAAGACAGAGCAACTTTCTAAACTTAAGACAGGGGCCCTGATGAGACATAGCGAGACTCGTTTCCCATCTTTCTTGGGCAGTCAGTCACCTGACGGCTGCTGGGGAGGCAGGAATGATTATTGTTCAGCAGCTGGCACAAGAATGCCAATGCTCCATGCCACAGTGCCATCTGTCCTTTCAAAAGAAACCGTCTTATATCTGTTTCTGTCCTTACATTGGGCCTTCACATACTTAAGGATTATCTCTGGCTGTGGCCACTGAAGGGCTGCTGGTGGTACCTCAACTATTGGCAGTCATTCAACAAGAAAATGAAAGAAATGACAAACAGCCCAACTTTATGTCAAAAGTTTGTTGTTTATTGCTTTTCTTCAGGGTTTCTCTGTAGCTTTGGAGTCTGTCCTGGAACTCTCTCTGCAGATCAGGTTGGCCTTGAACTCAGAGATCCAGGACTAAAGGCATGCACCACCACTACCTGGCTTGTTGCTACTGCTTTAAAAAGAGCTAAAAAAAAAAGCCATTGTTTCTTCTTGCTTTTATTATACATTATATGGATATTTTGTTTTCTGCCAAAATAATAAAAATTTATGCCCCTATAAAATATTGAAAACTGACAATTCTCCTGTATATGTTGCCAAGTCTTTTCAGAAATTTTGCCAATGGTTTGATACAACCCATATCACAGGCATTCCACATAACCCCCAGGGCAATCTTTTGTGGAAAGAACTAAGACAGCTTAAACATTATTTAAAAATAAAGAGGGGGAGTAAGGTATCATGGCTACTCCTCATAATATTTTATTTTCTTTTTAAAAAATATAGTTTATTTTATTTTATATTCATTGGTATTTCCCTGCATGTAAGTCAGTGTGAGGGTCTCAGAAGCCCCAGAACTTGAGTTCCTTATTGGAAGTTTAGGAATTGGGGGGAAGAGCCCACACTGAGGTTAGCTAGATTGTGTGTGTTGTGTGTGTGTGTGTGTAGGAATTGGGGGGAGAGCCCACAATGAGGTTAGACAGATGAGGGGTGTGTGTGCATGGTGTATATTCCCTGTACTGACAGGACAAAAGAAGACATTGCACCCCTTGGAACTGGATAACAGATGGTTATGTAGGTGCAAGGAACCAAACCTGAGTTCTCTGCAGGAGCAGCAAGTGCTTCTGAGTACTGAACCATACCTCCTTTTATGTATATGAATGTTTGCCTCTCTGTGTGTGTGTGCATGCACACACGTGTACTATGTGCATACCTGGTGCCCCCCCCAAGGCCAAAGGACTAAGACCCTGAGTTGTTTGGAGAGACCCAAAAACATTCTGCAGCAGTGAGGCCATTCTTGCCCAAATTTAAAACTTTTAAGCAAATAAGATAGAAGATAAGGGATGGAGAGGCAAAGATGGTCACATGACAATTTGAATACTGATGTCCAGGCCCTGCATGATGAAATAGTAATTATTCAGTATTAAAATGAGATGAATTACCTTCATCCATTGCTGCACAAAACCTAGCAAAGAATTTTGGTCATTATTTATTTATTTATTTTTGGTCTCTAATTGAACTTCTAAACTATGGTCCAAGGAATGTCTCTGGGAGGTTTGTTATTGGTTATCTGGGAAGCATTACAGCCTTGAGAATGATTTGCTACTCTATGTCTGCTTATCATAAAAATGAAAAAGGGTGAATTGTAGGGAACCATGGAGGTAGCTTGGCCTAGCTGCCCTGAGAGGAATGCATCATAGGTTTTCCAGGTTAGAGTCCACGGCTCCTGGGACACCTTGTGCCTCTCAGTTCCTCCCTCAGGCAGTGAAGCTCTAAGACCGCCTTGTGTTTCTCTGTCTGATCCCTTAGAAATCACGGAAGCACGGGAGCTTTCAGGACAATTGGTCTTAGACATTCATCTTGTGTAGTCTGTAAACGTTGCAAACATCACTGTATCCTGGCAGCTACAACTGTACTGATCCTGGCAATGGCCACTATATTCTCTTTCTGATAAAGGTATAAAAAGTTTGATTGCTCTCAGCAAAACTGTCACAGCCTGTCTTCCTGGCTGCTGTATCAGGTAGCCTGTGAGTAAGTGTGGGTGCTTACAAGAGGACAGCCCACTAGGAGCAGTTCTACCCTTCTGCCATGTGGGTCTTAGGGATCAGGTCACAACTGGCAGCAAGCACCTTCACATGCTGAGCCATCCAGCTGGAGCTTACCATCTCCTTCTCTACGGCTTCTCTAGCACTGGACTGAACGCAGTGCTACTGTCTGCAGTGCTGAAGGAGCGAATAGGCATTCCAAGATGGTCTGTGAGCGCCAGTTCACAGGGTTCAACCTCTCCTGGTATCTAGGATCTGAATTTGGGAAGGGATCCCACCAACTTAAATAACGGGAGAATCACACCAGGGACCTGGCTGGACTGTTCAGTGGGCCCAAGTGCTTGTTGGGCAAATCTGTGACCCGAGCCTGACCCCTGGAGAGAACCGACTCCTCTAAGTTATTCTTTTATGTACACATGTTTAATGGCATGTGTATTCCACACCCAACAATCAGCATCATCATTGATAAAAGTAATATTTCTGGCTCTAGAGAAAGCGCTTGGTGGTCAGGAGCATTTTTTGTTCAATCCCTAGGATGCACATGGTGGTTCACATCATTCTAAGTCCAGTTCCAGGGCTTCTGACGCCCTCATCTGAATTGTGTGCACTACATGCATGTGGTACACAGAGGGAAACAAACACCCCCCCCCACACACCATTTTAAAACAAAAACTCACACAATCAGCAGAGATGGTGAAGAAATAGAAGCCAGGTTTTGGTGGGATAGCCTGTCATCCCATAACATACAGAAGCATATAAATAAGTCAATTATTTCAAAGATGACCAGCTCCTTCAAGCTCCTGTAGCTATGACATCCCCTCCATGATCAACTGTAAATAGGAACTGAGCTGAAATAAGCCTCCCTTAAAAAAATATGGAAAATAAAATATATGAAAGGAGATGCATGTACTTCTAGCACTAACTGAAAGGGTGGAACACCTAAAGTACCTGTAGACTACAGAATCTTGAGAGAAACTGGCATCGAACAACGCTAATGTGGTGAGCTGTTCACAAAAATGCAAACCCTTAGAGATATGTTTCTAACATGGTGTCAGGTTACATGGAGGTGGAGTGGGCAGCAGTGGCTCTATTGCTGAGGCACTTACCCAAGCAGATGCCCAGCCGCCACCTGTAACCCTAGCTCCAGGGGATCCAGCACCCCCTTCTGGCCTTCCTAAGCAATGCACTCATGTAACACTGTTTTGTTTTTTCGAGACAGGGTTTCTTTGTGTATCTCTGGCTTTCCTGGAACTCTGTAGACCAGGCTGGCCTCAAACTCAGAGATCTGCCTCTGCTTCCCTGAGTGCTGGGATTAAAAGCTCTCACACACACATCTTTGAAACTATGACAATCACAAGAACATGAGAAGGTGCCTGGTTTTATTTATTTATTTTTTTGGTCTTTCAAGACAGGGTTTCACTTTGGCTGTCCTGGCACTCCCTTTGTAGACCAAGCTGGTCTCGAACTCACTGAGATATGCCTGCCTCTGCCTCCCCAGTGCTGAGATTAAAGTGTGTGCCACCATGCCCAGAGAACATGAGAAATTAAACTCAAGGAAACAACAAAAGGAAAGGCCCATTCTTTGAAAAGGTGGATGAGATTTGATAAAATTCTTGTCAAACTGAAAGAGAAGGTGGGCAAGAGGAAGTGCTTGCAGCCAAGCCTGGTGGCGGAGTTCAGTCCGTGGGATGCACCGTGGAAGAAGTACTGATTTCTGAATGTCTGACCTCCACATGCACTCTATGGCACATGTGCACATATCACACACACACACACACACACACACAAATAAAATGCACAAAAAGAAGACAATCTAGAAACTACCAATACCTGTGATAAGAGGACCCACTGATAAAAATCTAACGGAAATAAAAAGGACCACAAAGGAATATCATGAACAAATCCAGATCCACATATTTAACAACTTGACTGTAATTAATTACAATTCTAAGAAAGAAACAATATACTAAAATTGATACAAGTAGAGGTACAAATTAGTGTGAAAGGGGTTGTAGCTGGGGATGGTGGGGAGATGGTTTAAGCAGTTAAAAGCACTTGTTCCTTTACAAGATCTGGGTTTGGTGCCCACACCTACATGGTAGCTCAGTCATCTGTCACTCCAGCTTTAGGGGACCCAGTGCCCTCTTCTGACCTCTGTGGGCATCAGGCATGTATGTGGTGTACATGCATAAACACAGGCCAAATCACACATAACAAAAAAAATAAATCTTAAAGAGAGAAGAAAGAGGAAGAGAAGAAGAAAGAAGGGCAGAGCTGAAAGAGTCAACTCAGCAGTTAAGAATGCAGACTGCTTTTCCAGGACCCAGGTTTGGTTCCCAGGACCCACATGGCAGCTCATGACCTAGATCTAACTCCAGGGGATCTGATGCTCTTCTGGCCTCAGGGGGGCACTAGGCATGTACATGGCACACGCGTGTGTGCACATGCGCGCGCGCGCACACACACACACACACACACACACAGAGGCAAACATTCATATACATAAAAGGAGGTATGGTTCAGTACTCAGAAGCACTTGCTGTTCCTGCAGAGAACTCAGGTTTGGTTCCTCGCACCTATACAACCACCTGTTATTCCAGTTCCAAGGGGTGCAATGTCTTCTTTTGGCCTCTGTCAGTACAGGGAATATACACCATGCACACACACCCCTCATCTGTCTAACCTCAGTGTGGGCTCTCCCCTCCTATTCCTATACTCCTTCCAATAAGGTCACATCCTACTTGTACTTAGTATTTTATTTCCTTATGTTTGGTTTTTGTTGCTGTTGGTTTTTTTTTTTTTTTTTTTTTTTTTTTGAGACAGGGTTTCTCTGTAGCTTTGGAGCCTGTCCTGGAACTAGCTCTTGAAGACCAGGCTGGCCTAAGCTCACAGAGATCCTCCTGCCTCTGCCTCCCCAGTGCTGGAATTAAAGTTTATTTCCTAAGTAGCCCCGCGTGGCCTTGAACTCCCACCCCTCTTCCTTCTACTTTCCTAGTAGTGAGACCACAGGAGTAACTGCCTTTCCCTGTGTTTGGGGCCCCAAATTCTTTTGTAATCCAGGCTGCTCCTGAACTTAATTCTTTGGCTTCTGTTTCCCAAATGCTGGGGATTCAGGCCCATACCACAATGCCTGGCTTATTAAAAATAAATCTGCTTTTCCCCTTTTACTTTGACAGTTGTGAGCAACCATATGTCAACGCATATTTTGAAAGATGAGGTCTCCTGTAGTTAAGGCTGACCTAGAAGCCAACAGCTGAGTCTGGCCTTGAATTCTTCTTCCTCCTTTTACTTCAGTGCTGGGATTGCAGGCTTGGGCCACCATGCCTGGTACCCACATACCAATGAAGACACGAGGGGCTGGAGATGAGCTGGCTCTTTTAGGTCCAAGTACCCATGTTGGGTGGCTCATTGTTTCTAGTGCCAGCTCCAGGAGACCTGGCACCTCTGCCCTCCGCAGGCACGTGCACTCTGGCACACATACATACAAACTCACACACACACACAGAACCACAATAAAATAAAAAAGAAGCCATGGAGTATGAGAGGCCAGAGGCTCAGCAGACGAGGGAGGGAAAGAGGTGCATATGGGTCTCTAATTATGGTGTGGTAGTGATGCCTCAGAGGGTAACAGCACTTTTGCTACTCAATTTTGGGGACATTTTAGGCCCAACAAGAAGCTGGATCCCAAAAATCAAACAGGTTGAGAATTTTAACCCACCCTGGCCTGGGGCCACACAGTCCCTCCTTTACGGTCACTGTAAGGAGGGAGAAGGTGACTTTCCAGCTTCCAGTCTAGCCGAGAGCGTGAACCCCAGACACTGCCCGCTGACAATCTCCGCGCTGGGCCCCGGGGTTCTAAGCAGGCCTGGAATTTTCTAGGCTTTAGGTATCAGTTTCCTGGTAACGAAAACTGAGAGTTTCCAAGAGGGAGAGAAGGACAGAGAAAAGGGGGGAAGGAGAGATGGAGAGAAGGGGAGGAGGGAGGAAATGGAGGGGAGAGAGATAGAGCCCACGCTAAAAACTGAGGCTAAACTGGGCAGTGGTGGCGCACACCTTTAATTCCAGCACTCGGAAGGCAGAGGCAGGCAGATCTCTGTGAGTTCGAGCCAGCCTGGTCTACAGAGCGAGTGCTAGGACAGGCTCCAAAACTACACAGAGAAACTCTGTCTCAAAAAAGAAAAAAAAAAAAAAAAAAAAAAAAAAATGAGGCTAAAATGACCACAGATTCTGAAGATCATGGTGGTGGCCACACCTTTAATCCCGGGCACCTGGGAGCCAGGGAGGATCTGTGAGTCTACGGGACTACACAGTGAAAGGGGGACACCCCCCCCAATCTTAAGGGGCTGGAGAGATGGTTCAGTGGTAATAAGCACTTGTTGCTTTTCCAGAGGACCTGGGTTCAGTTCCCAGCACCCACACTGGGTCATTCACAAGATTATGGAGACTTTTTGTCCCTCTGTGGCCCCACCGAAGCTCTAACATGCCCTGTATTTGTTGGCACTGGGTCCTGTTCTTGTCCATAAGTAGGTCAGCTGGCACAGGGTCCTGACACAGGAAATGAAATAGTGCTGGCCAGGCGGGGTTACAGTGACCTTTAACCCCCACCCCTTTTGCTTGTGATATAATGGGGGGAAACCCTACAACAGATGGTGGGAAAATTTTCCAAGAAGTTGTAATTTTTCTGTTGGGGAAAATGTATGAGTGCTGTCTGCACGCCAGCAGAGGGCATCAGATCCCATTACAGACGGCTGTGACTCACCAGATGGCTGCGGAAAATGAACTCAGTACCTCTGAGCCATCTCTCCACCCCAGGGAGAGTTCCCTTTCTCTCATCCTAGGCACATGGTCTCACCTGGATTGTGAATATGCACATAAGGGAAAAAACAATAAAAGGGACCTGCGCGATGGTTCAGCTGAAAAGGTGCTTGCTGCCAAGCCTGAAGACTTGCGTTCGATCCCCAAGTTCCACACGGTGCAAGCCCAGACCAGACTTGGACCTCCCTACCGGCCCACCCCTACAAATAACTGTAATTTAAAACATCGAAACATTTCTAGAAACAGCTCCAATTGTAATTGACCCAGAGAGGACCCTATGTCTCCCTTTCCACTTGAACCCCTGAAGACACATAAACACGGCGGCCCCTTTTTCCATTGCGGTTGGGCTGCGGACTCCCGGAGAGCGGTCTGCAAGCGCTCAGTTCCGGGAACTTCCGAGCAGCCGACTGCAGAATCCCCGGCACCTCCGCCTCCCACCGGCGTCTCCACGCCGCACTCACCATGGCGAGTTTCCAATCTCCGTGCGCCCCCCTGGGCGCCACCACCGACCGTCTGCGCCGCGCTGCAGCCTACAACGGCCGACACGAGCCAACACGGGCCAACACGAGCCGACACGAGCCGAACAGGGCGGCACCGGAAGAGCGGCTGCCCGCTGTCGATTGGACGGCTCCACTTACACGCAATTCTGATTGGCTCCAGGGAGTCCCTGTTCCTTGATGGACAGGACCAGCACGATACTGATACCGGTGTGATCCAGCGCAGTCCTGCTCAGGCCTGGTTGCTGTCCAGAGGCGTTCCACTGCTGGCAGGGATCTGGTAGCGCCTATGCACCGGACTGAAGGTAAAGGCTGGAGCAGCTGGAGTTGCGGGTTATCCTTGGTTTCACAGTGGACGTCAGCCTGGGCTGCAGGAGCCCTTGTCTCCAAAAAGGACACAAGAAAAGCCAGATTTATTCACGGAAAATTGGGTGTGATGGCACACACAACTTGGCACTGTTGTGCCTGAGTCCTAGGACCCTCCCAAGAAGACCCCACGGAGCCACACTTCCAAATGCAAAAACAAGGTTTCGTTTATTAAGTACGGATTAGCACGGGTCCTCTGCCTCACAGTCAGACATAGCAGATGGAGTGAGAAGGACCCCGTTTGCTATTGTAAGGGGTTCATAAAGACAAAAACCATAAAACAGTCACAAGTATCAGTATCAAAATACAAAATTATGTATCCTATATCATAACTGGCTAAAGATTAGGTAAAGCTCAGCTGTTAGTTCTTGATAGGGTATTATTATCTAAGGAGGATAGCAACAGTTCCCCTGGTTACATCCTCCAGACATCTGCTGACCCTGTGCTAACCGCAGGAGCTGCTTTAAATATTGCCCAGCTGATAGGGAAGTTGGGTGGTCAACATTCTCTGTGTGACTACCGGTGGGGGAATGGGCTGCAGTCAGCAACTTTGTGTATACGTTTCTCCATTAGCTAATACTTACCCTAAAGAGGGTCCCACGGCCTTTAGCTTTTCCTGGGGGCTGGGGTGTCGGCCTTCAGCTTTTCCTGGGTGCTGGGGTTGTAGTTCAAGGTCCCAAAAGGGCCCAACACAGAAATGGAGTCTTTTCCAGCTTTTAGCACCCAGCACTGGGGAGATGGAGACAGGAGGATTAGGAGTTCAAGGCCAACAAGGGCTACAGTGAAACTGTTTGGGTTAAGGCTATGGAACTTTCCACCCAAACAGAAACCTGTTGGGGGCCAGGCCAATCTGAGAATTTCTCAGAGGCCCTGATTAAAAGACAAAGGGAAGGCTACTTTTGTGTCCTTGTCCAGGGACAGACTTGGCTCTAGGGAGTCAAGGTTTCAGCCGACCTGCCCTCCTGCCACACCCACAGGGGTGTTACCTGTGTGACAACGATGCCTCTGACTCTGGGGGACACAGGATGGGGGGTTTGTGCCCTTCGCGGATAGGCCTCCAGCGGTTCCTTGGCAATCAGCTCAGGTCATGAACTCGAATGGAAGATCGTGTTCTCATCGCTGTCGTAGATGGTTAGCTGCCTCTGCTATTCTTTCCTGTTTCCTGATAATGTTCTTTGCTGTACTTGGCCGAACACATAATCTTACCAGAGAACCCTTTGATATTCCTAGAAATGATAATTCTGATAATGATACTAAAACAGTGCTCGAGATGCATCCAGAATTGTGCAAATTCTGGATGAAAGCATAAAGAGATCAATGGGGGGTGGTATTATGGATGAGTTACAGCAGAGGGAACTTTTCCTAGGAAAGACTGATGATTTGGGGGAAACACAGGTTAAGATCCAGATGTTGTTAGGAAACCCCCATTCTGGAAATAAAGAAACTAGGAAAAAAATCCCTTGCAAGATTGGGCATTCCAACACGTAAGACTTAGGATAGGGGATAAGTGGTGGGAACCACCCAGGAGTACAACTGAGTCACCAGATGACCCCATTCCATACACAGGAGATATGAGGATGATGGTCATAGGTATGTGACATATGAGGGACAAAAGCGGAATTACTTAGCTCTACCATTTATGGATAGGCTTGCTAGATCCCAACCCCCATGGTGTTTGCTGTATGAGAAGGTGCAAAAAAGTATTTCTGCAGGTGCAGAAAACTGATTAGGCATATTTGGTCACTAGATGAAATAAAGAAAGGGTTAGAAAGAGGAAGGGCCGTGATAGCAATAATGAGACAGAAACCTTCTATTCCTAGATAAGATGAAACTACTTGTTTGAGGTTTATGTTCCCAAGGACAAGAGTTCCTCTTCTAAGGATGTCTTATGTCTAACACCTGTTCCTAATAATATGCTCTTCTTAGAAATTGCTGATGTGACTAAAGAAACTTTCATACTGTGCCAACTTATGATATATGACCTTCTGATTTGTTCTTTGTTTGAATACTATATAATGAAAACATAAATTCAGTAAAATCGCAGCAGATTCCAACCACTCTCTTGTGTGTTGTGTCTGTCTGTCATCGCCGACCTCATGACTTCCTGAGTACCAAGACCCTGCTTCTCCCACGGTCTGAGTGGCTCCCCTGAGCCGGTCCATGGCAGCCTCCCTCCCAGAGCTGTAGTTATACCACTGTGTTCTGGGTCCCTTTGTGCAGCATTGCTTGATAAAGTTCCTTGTTAGGGATTGATGGCAGTGACTTTGAAACATTTGAAAGCAGACAGGCGGGTCCAGAAGCTGAATTGTTCTTTAATCAGAAATATTGTGGGGGTATTCACCAAAGAAGACTCCTCAGACATGGGTTTAAGCCAATAGAGTTGAGGGGCCTGCCTGACTCCATTTTGAAGGCAGGAGCCATCATGCTGTGGTTTAAAAGTAAGTTTCTATTTACTGTGAGAACTGAGTTGCTGTTTCCTGGGACCTTGACCTTTGTCTCCCCAAGGGTTTCTCTGTGTAAAAGCCCTAGCTGTCCTGTAACTTGCTCTGTGGACTAGGCTGGCCTTGAACTCACGAAGACCCACCTGTCTGCCTCCCAAATGCTGGATTAAAGGCCTGTGCCACCACTGCCTCCCAAATGCTGGATTAAAGGCCACCATTGCCTTCCCTTGACTTGTTTTTGAGAATGCCCCGATTTTTGTATTTCCTTATTGCCCCATTGTCTCCCTTCTGTGAAACTCCTAGTGACTTCACTCCTTAAAAGGGGCCCAAGAGATGGATTTAGGTCTGCTCTCTTTAACCTGACTGAGTCTGGCCAGCTCTTGAGTGCACCCCAATAAAAATCAAGCTTGCTTTAAATTTGGTTCAAATTGTGGTAGTGGTCTTATTCTCGATGTTGGGATTAACAGAAAGTCTTAATAAGCTGGAAGGTGACTACCCTGGGTGTTCAGGATCCACTGTAAACCCAGCCCTTTTCAGGGTGAGCTTTGAAGCACAAAGCCATGTCCTGGGTTGGCATGCTTCAGTTGACAAGGTCTGTCCTGGATCTTTAAGAGATAAGCCCTGCCCACTCCCTCTCCTGTCTGCTGAGGCAGGCAGATCTTCCTTCTTGCTTGCAGCCTGAGTCTCTTCCTTTTTTCCGTCTCTCCCCCCAAAGAGGCAGCTTCTGCCTCGCTCCATTCTCCCCTTCCCCCTTCTGTTTTTCTCTTTCTCTCTTCTCTCTCTTCTTTCTCTCTCTCTGCTCTTCTCTCCTTCTCCCTCTTCCCTTCCATAACCCATTGAATAAATATCCAACCTCACTCTGCATGGTGTGCCTATCCATGTCTCTGTCTCTCTCCCACCGCTGCATGTCTCTCTGCCCGGGACCAGCCGCCTTCGGAGACCTGTGGTGTGGTCTTGTGCACCCTCCCTGCCTGGGACTGGCTGCTCTGGGGCCCGCTGCCTGCCCCTGCTTGGGGATCTGTGACATTGCTACATGGTCTCATGACCCGCTGCTTGGGGAGCTGTAGCATTTTTATTAATCCATTTCAACAAGACCATGCCGCAGGTCTCCGAAAGCAGCTGGTCCCGGGAAGGGAGCCACATGGTGGGTGAGAGACAGAGACATGGATAGGCATGTCATGCAGAGTGAAGTTGGATATTTATTTAGTGGGTTATGGAAGGGAAGGGGAGAAGGGGGAAGAGCAGAGAGAGAGGCAGAGAGAAAGAGAGAGAGAGAAACAGGGGGGAAGGGGAGAAGTGAGGAGAAGGGAAATACAGAAGCTGCCTTTTAGAGAGAGAGAGAGAAAGAGAGAGAGAGAGAAGGGAAGGACTCAGGCTGGAAGCTGAAGATCAGCTTGCGGTGGAAGGGAGGAGGGAGTGGGCATTGTGGTATTTTTGGCCTGTGCCCTTAAGAGACAGGCCATGCCCACTCCCTTCCAGCTTCCAGCCTCTGACCCCAATTCTCTCTTCTTTTCCTGTTCCGCTCTCATGGGAGCAGCAGCCGCTTCTCTTCCCTCTCCCCCTTCTCTCTCTGTCTCTCTCTCTCTCTCTATCTCTTTATCTTCTTTTCTTCTCCCTCCATCATCCATCTAATAAATGTTTAACTCTGCATGGCGCGCCTATCCGTCTCTCTCTTGTCCGTCCCATACCGCCCCATGGAGACCTGGAGACTAGCCGCAGTGGTCTTATGCGGAGCCGTCTCTGCCTGGGACTGGCTGCTTTCCGCAGCAAGCTGCTGGGGACCCGCCTGCCACCCGCAGCAGCACCCATGTGGTCTCAGGGACCTGCAGCAAGCTGCAGCAAGCTGCCGGCACCCTCTTTTTAAAAAAAGAACAACAGGCATGGCTTGTCTCTTAAAGGGACAGCACAGACAATGGTCAGTTTTTCTGTCCAGTGTCTCACAGTCCACCTGAGGCTTTTAGGTCATTCAGCTTTCATTCTAGAACCTGACAACAGATCAAAAGATGGTAAGATGCATTCCCCCACTGGCTACTTCCTGTGAAGGACAGTGTAGATGGTTGTCTCCAGAAGCTAAGGGGGCATAGGTCTGGCTGATTTCACTTAGCAAGAGGAGAGCTTTAACTTGATTGGCTGGGCTGCGTTGCCATCATGCTATCTTAGAGGAACTTCTGAAAAATCATCTTTAGGGCCCTATGCTAGAGACCAGCTCTGTGGGGTTCAGATCTGAGGGTAAATAAGTATGGCTTCCCATGTAGTTTCTTGAAAAAAGAATACACCTATTATACTCTGTAGCTGCACACAAGATTAAATGGGAAAAGGAGGTAAATTAGCTGAGGTGTGGCTTGTCATCAGGGCTTGAGAAAGCTAGCATTGACAATAGGCACCAGTCACGCGTTAAAGGAAGGGCCACAAGTTCCTCTTCCAGAGATAAACAGGTCTCCTTTTTTAGCAAGCAGGAACTTTCCTCAAGTTTAAAAGTGAGCAAAGGCGGGGTTAGACAAATATTACTGAGAACCTGAGTAGACCTTAAGAATTAAAAAATCTTGAGTGCCACTCTCTGGGACAGTCCCAGGGGTACTGAAACCAGGCCCCCTTCAATTTCCTAAGCTTTTCTGGTCATCCAGTGGGGTGTATTCCTGCTGCTGGCTTTCTTTACTCCATTCCACCCTGCCCCCAAGACCGCCTTTTCGTGTGCTAGGTCCTTGGAACCCCCAACACAGCCTCCTTCAGGGTTGAGGGGACTGGAGAGCCAACGGGGAGTGTTTATGCCACTGGGCCTCCTTTCTACCATCCCACCCTGCCCCCAAACCTGCCTTTTTGTCTGCAAGGTCC
Organism: Ondatra zibethicus; assembly: GCA_004026605.1. Lineage (NCBI taxonomy): Eukaryota > Metazoa > Chordata > Mammalia > Rodentia > Cricetidae > Ondatra > Ondatra zibethicus. Next base: position 25,938 of record PVIU01008790.1, read on the forward strand.
TTGGAACCCTGCAAGAGACCCTGCTCCATGCTGAGGGGAACTGGAGAGGTGAGTAAGTGGCCACAGGGCCAGACTGCCTGACATGCCACTCTCTGGGACAATCCCGGGGTGGGGGGGACTGAAGCCAGGCCCCCTCCAATTCCCTAATCTTTTCTGGCCATCCAGCGGGGTGTGTTGCTATTGCTGGCTTTCTTTACCCCATTCCACCCTGCACCCAAACCCACCTTTTCATCTGCAAGGTCATTGGAACCCCCAACACAGCCTGCTTCAGGGCAGAAGGGATCTGAGAGCCTGATCCATTGCTGAGGGCACCTAAGAGAGGGTAGACCAAGAAAAACTCCCAAGTACACAGACAGCACATCAAAAGACCACATCAAAGATTGGGTCAAGATGCCAAGACTCTGCTGGCCTCATTTGAAGGAAGAGATGGGTAGGCGCTAATGCAAGAATTCCTCCAACATCCTGAAAAGCAACATGGTGACACCGGAATCCAGCGAACACGCAACAGGAAGACTTGAACATCTTAACCCAGAAGAAGTCGAAGAAAACGACTTTAAACGTGACCTTATAAAAATGATGGAGACCTTTAAACAGGAAGTGAAAAACTCCCTTAAAGAAATGGAAGAGAAGACCAACAAAAAGTTAGAAGAAATTAATAAATTCCTCAAAGATACCCAAGAAAACCAAGAAAAAGCAATCAAACAGGTAAAGGAAACAGTTCAAGACTTGAAGACTGAAATGGAGGTAAGAAAACACAAACCAAGGGATGGCTGGATATGGAAAATACAGGTAAACGAACAGGAACTTCAGAGACAAGTATAACCAACAGAATACAAGAGATAGAAGAAAGAATCTTAAGCACTGAAGACACTATAGAGGAAATAGACTCACTGATCAAAGAAAACATCAACCCAACAAATTCTTAACACATAACATCCAGGAAATCTGGGACACCATGAAAAGACCAAACCTAAGAATAAAAGGGGTAGAAGAAGAACTCCAGCTCAAAGGCCCAGAAAATATATTCAACAAAATTATAGAAGAAAACTTTCCCAACCTAAAGAAGGATATCCTTATGAAGGTACAAGAAGCATACAGAACACCAAATAGACTGGATCAAAAAAAAAAAAAATCCCCCCTCACCATGTAATAATCAAAACACAAAACATACAGAATAAGGAAAGAATATTAAGAACTGCAAAGGAAAAAGGTCAAGTAACATATAAAGGCAAACCAGCAGAATTACACCTGAATTCATGAAAGCCAGAAGGTCTTGGGTAGATGTGCTGCAGATACTAAGAGACCATGGATGCAAGCCCAGACTACTATACCCAGCAAAGCTTTCTTTCACCATTGATGTAGAAACCAAGATATTCCATGACCAAAACAGATTTAAACAATATGTATACACAATCCCAGCCTTACAGAAAGTACTAGAAGGAAAACCTCAACCCAAGGAAGCCAACAAACCCACAATAGCACAGACATCTGATAACCCTCCACCAACACAACTCAAAGAAGGGAAACACACAAACACAACCACCAAAAAATAACAGGACATAATAATCACTGGTCATTAATATCGCTTAATATCAATGGACTCAATTCACCTATAAAAAGGCACAGGTTAAGAGAATGAATATGAAAACAGGATCCAGCATTCTGCTGTTTACAAGAAAGACACCTCATCCTCAAAGACAGACACTACCTAGGAGTAAAGGGTTGGGAAAAGGTTTTCCAATCAAACGGACCTAAGAAACAAGCAGGTGTGGCTATCATAATATCTAACAAAATTGATTTCAAACTAAAATCAATCAGAAGAGATGGAGAAGGATACTTTATACTCATAACAGGAACAATTCATCAAGATGAAGTCTCAATCCTGAATATTTATGTCCCTAATATAAAAGCACCCACATATGTAAAAGAAACATTACTAAAATTCAAACCACACATCAAACCCCACACACTAATAGTAGATTTCAACACTCCTCTCTCACTAATGGACAGGTCAACCAGACAGAAACCTAACAGAGAAATAAGAGAACTAACAGATGTAATGAATCAAATGGACTTAACAGACATCTACAGAACATTCTACCCAAGATCAGAAATGAAATGGGGGACATAACAACAGACACTGAGGAAATTCAGAGAATCATTAGGTCTTACTACAAAAGCCTATACCCCACAAAATTGGAAAATGTAAAAGAAATGGACAATTTTTTTTAGATAAATACCATATACCAAAATTAAATCAAGACCAGGAACAATATAAATAGTCCTATAAGTCACAAGGAAATAGAAGCTGTCATCAAAAACCTCCCAACCAAAAAAGCCCAAGGCCAGATGGTTTTAGTGCAGAATTCTACCAGAATTTCCTAGAAACAGAAGAGCCATTGCCAAACTCTTTTCATGAAGCTACAGTTACCCTGATACCAAAACCACACAAAGACTCAACCAAGAAAGAAAATTATAGACCAATCTCACTCATGAACATCGATGTAAAAACTCTCAATAAAATATTGGCAAACCGAATTCAAGAACACATCAAAAAAATTATCCATTATGATCAAGTAGATTTCATCCCAGAGATGCAGGGCTGGTTCAACATACAAAAATCTATCAATGTAATCCATCATATAAATAAACTGAAAGAAAAAAACATATGATCATTTCATTAGATGCCAAAAAAGCATTTAACAAAATTCAATACTCCTTTATGATAAAGGTCTTGGAGAGATTAGAGATAAAAGGATCATATCTAAATATAATAAAAGCAATATACAGCAAGCCGACAGCTACCATCAAATTAAATGGAGAGAAACTCAAAGCAATTCCAGTAAAATCAGGAACAAGACAAGGCTGTCCACTCTCTCCATATCTCTTCAACATAGCTTGAAGTTCTAGCAATAGCAATAAGACAACATAAGGAGATCAAGGGGATTCAAATTGGAAAGGAAGAAGTCAAACTTTTGTTACTTGCAGATGATATGATAGTATACATCAGTGACCCCAAAAACTCTACCAGAGAACTCCTACAGTATAAATACCTTCAGTGATGTTGCAGTATACAAGATCAACTAAAAAAAAAAAAATCAGTAGCCCTCCTTTACACAAAGGATAAAGAAGCTGAGAAGATAACCAGAGAAATATCACCTTTCACGATAGCCACAAGTAGCATAAAGTATCTTGGGTTAACACTAACAAAGGATGTGAAAGACCTACTTGACAGGAAGTTTAGGTCTTTGAAGAAAGAAATTGAGGAAGATACCAGAAAATGGAAAGAGCTCCCACGCTCCTGTATAGGAAGGATCAACATAGTAAAAATGGCAATCTTACCAAAGGCAATCTATAGATTCAATGCAATCCCCATCAAAATATCAACATAATTCTTCACAGACCTTGAGAGAAGGATACTCAACTTCAAGCAAGAAACCCAGGATAGCCAAATCAATCCTGTACAACAAAGGAACTGCTGGAGGCATCACCATTCCTGACATCAAGCTCTATTACAGAGCTACAGTAATGAAAACATTACTGGCATAAAAACAGAGACGTTGACCAATGGAATCGAATTGAAGACCCGGATATTAATTCACACACCTATGAACATCTGATTTTTGACAAAGAAGCAAAAAAGATACATTGGAAAAAAAGAAAGCATCTTCAACAAATGGTGTTGGCATAACTGGATGTCAACTTGTAGAAGAATGAAAATAGATCCATATCTGTCGCCATGCACAATACTCAAGTCCAAATGGATTAAAGACCTCAATACAAAACTGACCACACTGAACCTGATAGAAGAGAAAGTGGGAAGTAGCCTGCAATGCATGGGCACAGGAGACCACTTCCTACATATAATCCCAGTAGCAAAGACAATAATAGCAACAATGAGCCGGGTGGTGGTGGTGCATGCCTTTAATACCAGCACTTGGGAGGCAGAGGAGGGCAGATCTTTGTTAGTTCAAGACCAGCCTGGTCTACAAGAGCTAGTTCCAGGACAGGCTCCAAAGCTACAGAGAAATCCTGTCTCAATTAACCAAAAAAAAAAAAAAAAAAAAAAAAAAAACAAAAAACCACCACCCCAACCACAAAAAAAAAAAAAAAAAAAAAAAAAAAAAAAAAAAAAAAGACACCACAAAAACAAAAAAACAAAAAAAAACAAAAAAAAAAAAAAAAAAAAAAAAAAAACAAAAAAACAAAAAACCACCACCACCACCACCAACAACAACAACAAAAAAGATCAACAATGAATAAATGGGACCTCCTGAAACTGAGAAGCTTCTGTAAACCAAAGGACACAGTCATTAAGACAAAAAAGGCAACCTACTGAATGGGAGAAGATCTTCACCAACCCCACATCAGACAAAGGTCTGATCTCCAAAATATACAAAGAACTCAAGAAACTAGACACTAAAAATCTAAATAACCCAATTAAAAATGGGGTACTGAACTGGACAGAGAATTCTCAACAGAAGAATTTCAAATGGCCAAAAGATACTTAAGGATGTGTTCAACTTTCTTAGCGATCAGAGAAATGCAAATCAAAACAACTTTGAGATACCATCTTACACCTGTCAGAATGGCTAAAATCAAAAACACCAATTATAGCTTATGCTGGAGAGGATGTGGAATAAGGGGAACACTCATCCATTGCTGGTGGGAATGCAAACTTGTGCAACCACTTTGGAAATCAGTGTGGCGGTTTCTCAGAAAACTGGGAATCAACCTACCTCAAGATCCAGCAATACCACTCTTGGGAATATACCCAAGAGATGCCCAGTTATACTACAAGGACATTTGATCAACTATGTTCATAGCAGCATTATTTGTAATCGCCAGAACCTGGAAACAATCTAGATGCCCCTCAATGGAAGAATGGATAAAGAAAGTGTGGCTCATCTACACATTAGAGTACTACTGAAAGATCCGGATAAATCCAGACCTCTCTAGCAGGAAGAGAAGAGCCAAAAAAAAAAAAAAAATCTAGGTCAGCCGCATCAGTGACTCTGTTTCAGGAACTAGCTAAAGATAAAGTTAGATTATAATCTTGAGAATAAACAGGGAGTTACCCCCTTGTGATTATCACTGGTATTTTTGGAATTTTCCAATGACACCCTCCACACCCCCTTTGGATTACTGGGTTACAGTTTCTTCTCTTAAAAACTCCTTCTCCCAGCTACTCGGGGTCGAACTCCTCCCCTGTGCAGGGATATGAGTCTCGGCCCCAGCGCTGGTACCTGTCCTGTCAATAAACCTCATGTGATTGCAGCAAGGACAGTCTCTAGTGAGTTCCTGGGGAGTCGTGTTATCCTGAGACCTGAGTGAGAGTCTCCCTGATCCGGAGGTCTTTCACTACTCAGCGGTAAAAAACAATGACATCTTGAATTTTGTATGTAAATGGATGGAAGTAGAAAACACTATCCTGAGTGAGATAACCCAGAACCAAAAATATGAATATGGTATATACTCACTCATTAGTGGATTCTAGCCATAACAAAGGACATTGAGCCTATAGTTCTTGATCTTAGAGAAGCTAAGTAATAAGGTGAACCCAAAGAAAAACATATAGATCCTCCTGGAAATTGGAAGCAGACAAGATCACCAGGCAAAAGTTGGGAGCATGGGGTGGGAGGTGAGGGGACGGGGAGAGAGGGAGAGAGAGGGGAGAAGGGAGGCTTGGGGAGAGCTTAGGGGAGTGGGATGGTTAAGATGGAGGAAGGACAGATATAGGAGCAGGGAAGGAGATATCTTAATTGAGGGAGCCATTTTGGGGTTGGCAAGAGGCTTGGCTCTGGAGGGGTTCCTAGGAGTTCATGGGGATGACCCCAGCTAGGACCCTGGGCAGTGGAGTAGAGGCTACCTGAACTGGCCTTGTACCGTAGTCAGACTAATGACTATCTTGAATATCACCATAGAACCTTTGTCCGGCGTCGGATGGAGATAGAGACAGAGACTCACATCTGGAGCACTGGACTGAGCTCCCATGGTCCAATTGTGAAGAGCAGGAGTCAGAATATGAGTAAGGAAGTCAGGACCATGAGTGGTTGGTTCACCCACTGAGACAGTGTGCCTGAGCTAATGGGAGCTCACCAAATCCAGCTGGACTGGGACTGAACGAGCATGGGATCAAACTGGACCCTCTGAATGTGGCTGATAATTGGGGCAGACTGAGGGGCCAATGATAATGGCACTGGGATTTGTCTCTACTGGCTTTTTGGGATCCTATTCCATTTGGATGCACACCTTCCTAAGTCTGGATGGAGGGGGGAGGGCCTTGGACTTCCCACAGGGCAGGGTACCTTGCCCTCTCTTAGGAATGGAGGGGGTGGGGGTAGGGTTTGTGGGGGAGCGGGAGGGAAGTGGGAGGAGGGGAGGAAGTGGAAAATTTGATTGGTATTATTTATAAAGTAATAAAAAATGCAATTGACATAAATTTTTTTTACTGCCATTCCTCAGCATGTAGGCTCAAATTAGAACATCTTTGTATTGCATTGTGTTAGAATGTTTGGTTTTAAAAACTGCTGCTTGTAAACTGGGCGATGGTAGCACACACCTATAATCCCAGCACTCAGGAGGCAGAGGCAGGTGAATCTCTGTGAGTTCGAGGTCACCCTGTTCTACAGAGAGAGTGCTGGGGCAGGCAAGGCTCCACAGAAAAATCCTGTCTCGATAAACAAAAACAAAAAATTATAAAATCAAATCAAGATAGCTATCAAGTCCAAAAAATGGACAATGTTCTATGTCCTGCAATACCAAATATTCAGCGATGATTTAATTCTTTATGTAAGAATAAAAAAGTACATCTACCTCAAAAAACAAAAGAATTTAAAAATCTTGATTATTAAATATGCCTTATTTACCAAACGTAAGTTACTCATCTAAATTTTCTAGCTGTTTGGTGTTAACTTGTGTGGTAATAGGCAGAGTTATCACACTACATGGTTCTGAAAGACTCCAACCTATTAGGGTAATGAGAAACTACAAAGCATGATAAACCGGTTTTGACCATTGTACTCCAGCAGATTCTTTCTCCCCGCTCCCCCACCACAGGGCAGGAAGGCTAGCAATTATCAGAACCGGTCACATTCTTCTAAACAGATGATTATCAGAACTGGTCATAGTGAATGATTACCAGACTGTAAACTGAGTCACGATGGAACAGGCAGGATGTCACGTATTCAAGGTTTTTCTGGGAATAGGCTGGACTATGTTAATTTCGTTCTGGGTTGAATATCTAGACCAATCCCAATTGTACCCATACCCCATATTATAATTTATGTAAAACTTGTGATTTTGTCTATAAAAACTTGCTTGCACGGATACTCGGGGTGCTTAGCTATCCCGAAGCTGGGCACCTGCTTGCACAACCGTGGAATTAAACCTCGTGCTTTTGCATCTGACGGCCTGGTTATTGAGTCTGGGGGCTCCTCGGTGACAAGACCACTTTGAGGGTCTTTCAGTTCTATGGTGGTGGAAATATTTTCCAAAGAATCACTTTGTTTCAAGAGACAGCCATTGTATACATTTTCATCCTTTATTAAAGTACAAGGAAACTCCCATGAACACATAGTGAGAATCATTCAAAATGAAAGAAAGCCAATTATGGTGGCACTTGTCAGTAGAATTTGCTGAAGGAGGCAGAGACAGGAGGATCAGGGAGTTCAAGGCCAGCCTTGGTTACACATTTAGGCAGGTGTGGTGGCCACTGCCTTTAATCCCAGAACTCAGAGGCAGGTGGGGAGGGAATGGGAGGAGAGGAAGAAAGAGAAAACTGTGGTTGGTAAGTAAAATAAGTAAAGAGTAAAATAAAAAAAGGTATGATCGGAATGTGACTCAATTCTGTCTTACTCCTGTGCATTGGAATGAGACTGTAGGACCCAGCTCGATAGAGTCTCAGTAGTTTGCCCTGGTTCCAAGAGAGACCACAAACTGAGATCACCCAGGTACCACCCAGGAACAGACCATCCAAAGGAAATGCCTAACTGCCTAACGTTCCAACCATTGCAGATAGGATCATCTGCCAGCACACACCCATCGTTTTTCACCAGGATACCCCTAGACAAATGTCACCTAATCAGGGGTCATGGACCTTAGAAATCCTTCACTCCAACCTCTGCTATTATTAAAAATCCCACCTGTTATGACCTGCTACTGACTTGTCCTGTCCTTTAAGAGACAAGCCCTGCTCACTCCCGCCTTGGGATCTTCCTTCCACTTCCAGCCTGTGCTCTCTCTGTCCAGTCTCTCTTCAGAAGAGGTGATTGCCCCCCCTTCCTTCCATAACCCACTGCCTTGCCAAAGGTCTCCCACGCACTGTTTATCTAAATCATTACATTGGTGTCACATGACTGGCCTGGTCTGTTACCTGTGTACTTTGTCCCTTTAAGAGACAAACCCTGGCTGGGCAGTGGTGGCACAGAGGCAGAGGCAGGTGGATCTCTCTTACAAGGCCAACCTGGTCTACAAGAGCTGGTTCCAGGACAGGCTCCAAAGCTACAGAGAAACCCTGTCTTGAAAAACCAAAGAGAGAGAGAGAGA
>PVIU01008790.1:34584-74115 GCA_004026605.1 Ondatra zibethicus
CCTTTCCCCCCCCCCCATAACCCACTAAATAAACTCGCCTCTCTGCATGATGTATCTGTCTCTTACCTGCCACTGCTCCTCGTGGGACTGGCTGCCCCGCTGACCCACTGAGGTGTCTCACCTGCTGCCTCCCACCTGCCTGGGGCCCAAAGAGGACTCGGTTGGTGGGACCTGGCTGCCCTTTGTGGCCTGCTGCTGCCCCTCGGGAAGCTGCTAACTGCACGACATTATCTAAACCATTACACCACCCCAGCTGAGCTTTGGGGCTCCCCATCACTCCAATACGTTGGATACATGGAAAATTTGAGTTTGCAAACTTGTATAAGAATAAAGGCTCTTTGTTCTTACATACAGGACTCTGTCTCCTAGTTGGTTTTGGGGGAACTCTGTGATTTGGGCATAACAAGACTTTGTTCCCTTGGGACGAGGCTAGAAAACGTGTATTAGTATATAACAAATGTGCTAATATAGTATATGTATATTTCTTTTCTTTTCTTTTCTCTTTTGGACAGGGTCTCACTGTGTAGCCCTAACTGTCCTGGAACTTGCTCTGTAGACCAGGCTGGCCTTGAACTCACAAAAGAGATCTGCCTGCCTCTGCCTCCCAAGTGCTGGAATTAAAGGTGAGCACCACCACTGCCTGACATATATGTATATTTGTTATGTATATTAGTACATGGCTCAGGCAATATTGAAATTACAGTCTGGGGTATTACATTGCAATACAAATGCATGGACTGACTGGAGATAAATTATTGCTGGGTATTGCTGATGGATTGGGGAAGTTAAATTCATTTAATCAACTTAAGAATGCAACTTCTCCGTGCTGTAATGTTTATATTGATTGTCTGATTTTGTTATGTTTAATAGTCTGGGGGAAAAATCTGACAATCAAGAAATGATTCAACATTAAGCAGCTGTATTCAATATTGTGCTACAATATATAGTTAAATAAAAAGGGGAAATGAGGGAGATTTGTTGAACTGATGCCAGGCCAGGACAACGCACTTGCCAGACATCCCTTGAAAACCAGAGGACGTGTGCAGAGTTTTGGCAGACTGCTGCCTTCACTACAACAAGTATTTATTGACCAGCTGTCATGTTCTTTGGATTTCTTTTGGGAAAAGGCTCAATCAGTAACATATAAAAAGCTGTGCTTTGTCCAGTAAGAAAGAAGCAGTCATGACAGATCGGCATGCACTGTGCATTTCTATTCAGCTGTGACAGTATAATAGGGCTAAGAATAATGACTCTACACTCTGCTTCCCAAAGAAGCTGAGTCCTATTCTGTCCCTCGTTTTGGTGTCCATGATCTCTTTGACCTCAATCTTTCAGAGGAGAGTGTGAAATTCTGTCTTTTGAACATGACATGGCTGCTGCACACATCAACTCATGTCAGCTGTAGTTACCTAGGCAAGATCAAATCAGTCAAAATTACAGCGTGGATGGGGAAGTGGATCCTTAGGCCCCACCCTAGAGTGTTGATAACTGCTCAGGAAGGGTCACTTTTCTTTGGCCATGTGCCTGCTGATAGGTTGCCTTAAACCCAGCCCCCCCCGTGACTGTCCCCATACCCTTGTGCACATGGTCAGCATTAATTTGTTTTGATGTTATTAATAATCATAATAAAAGCCAGGCAGTGCTGGTTCACACCCATAATCCCAGCACTCAGTAATCAGAGGTAGGCAGATCTCTGTGAGTTTGCGTCCAGCCTAGGCTACAGAGTGAGTTCCAGGACAGCCAAGGCTACAGAGGAACCCTGTCTCACCACCTCCTGTCGAGTCCGGTTAGCCTCTCAAGTAGGCTGTGGCACAAGCTTCAAGGAAGCGTGCCTGCAGAGAAGGTGTGCGCTGTGCTTCCTGCATCGGAGCCCAGGCTGTGGCACAAGCTTCAAGGAAGCGTGCCTGCAGAGAAGGTGTGCGCTGTGCTTCCTGCATCGGAGCCCTTACACTTTTGGCATCACCTGCTCATGTTCTTGGGAATACAGTCTGGTTTCCCCCAGAAGGGAAGACAGTATGTTTAAGGTTCCAGAGTCTACTGATGAGCCGTTGCCATATACAGGAGTATATGATGCTAATGGGGGAAGATGGGCTAACATTCAAGGCAAAAAGTTTTCCTGGTTTTCATTAAAATTTATGCAAAGACTTGAGAGATCTAAGCCAATCTGGTGCTTATTAAATAAAGAACAAAAGGCAAACTTAATTAAGCAATTAAAACAGATTCAGCAAAAATGGGATAAGGATAGAAGAGAGAGAAAAATGCCTGTAACTTCTTGAGACTGGTTTTGGGGAAGATTTGAAAAGGAGTTAGAAATACGGAGAAGGAGAAGTAAAAGGGAATAAGAAGTTCTGCATAGATGGCAGAAATATAAAGACAGGAGACTGTGTCAAGCATTAAACTGTTAACCATAACCACTTGGCCTTAGCTCAAATTGCCATTAACTCATAGTCTGGATAAAGATTTTTTTTTTTTTTTTTTGGTTTTTCAAGACAGGGTTTCTCTGTAGCTTTGGAGCCTGTCCTGGAACTAGCTCTTGTAGACTAGGCTGGTCTTGAACTCACAGAGATCCACCTGCCTCTGCCTCCCGATTGCTGGGATTAAAGGCGTGTGCCACCACCGCCTGGCTCAAGAAATCTACATTTTCTGTGATTACACTAAGAAACTACATTTGGAAGCATGAACATAACATACAATAGTTCACATGAGTTAAATAATACATAAGATTAAAGTAAGATTAAGTGTTCTATACCACAATAGTGTATCACTGACAATAATTTATTGCATGTTTCAAAAATGCAGTAAATAATTTCACTTTCTAATACAATGGAATGCTGTGTTATGTAGTACATACACAGAGGGTAGACTAATGATAGAACAGGTACTGTGGAATGGCAGCAGAACTGAAGAACACTTTATTATGTGTGAGGCAAGGACAAACTGGTATCTAATTGGATACTATGTTATATTAGTCTGTATTTCATGTCCAGGAGTCGACTCACTATATAATTAAATGAAACAATAAAACTCTAATGCTTTAGGATGCAATAGAGAATTTCTTATCATAAAAAAGAAGTTGTGTTGGTGTATCTTTAATCCTAGAACTTGGGAGGCAGAGGTAGGAAGACTCTGTGAGTTCTAGATCATAGCCTGGTCTACATAGGAATTTCAAGCTAGTCGGGGCTGTATAGTGATACCTTGGAGAAAGCAAGGCAGTGAGAAAGGAAAGATGGGGATGAGTGAATCAAGGAGAGCAGTAGCATTGGATGCAGGATGCTCACAGAGCTGGATGGAGCTGGCCTGTGGCTTCAGCAGCTAGCAATCTGGACTGACTGTAGTTCTGATCAGCTAGCGTGATCTCTTTCAGACATGGTTTCCATGCCGAAGAGAGGAAAGAGACCCAGGTCCCAGGCCATGATGCATTCTTGGATAGATGACCATGGCAGATTATGCTCAGATTTGGCAGTCATGAGGTCTCTACGGGTCAAGGAAGCTGTGGTCAATGCTGTTCATCAGGAAGTAAAATCTGTGACTTGGAAGCCTCTCAGGTTCCTGCAGAGGAAGTTCTTCTAGTGGTAATGAGCCCTGTGATATCAGTGATGAGATGGAAAGAGGGCCATCTCCAGAAAAAGAAATGCAAGAGACAAAAAGAGAACTTGGATAGTCCTAGGAAAAAGTATCTCATGGATATCTGGCTATTCCTGGCCTCTTATATTCATCCTGTCCCATTAAGACACTGGTTATTCTTTTTTTTTTTTTGAGACAGGGTTTCTCTGTAGTTTTAGAGCCTGTCCTGGAACTCGCTCTGTAGACCTGGAACTCGCTCTGTAGACCTCGAACTCACAGAGATCCGCCTGTCTCTACCTCCTGAGTGCTGGGATTAAAGGTGTGCGCCACCACCGCCCAGCTGACACTGGTTATTCTAAAGGGGCCAGATCCCACGGCCTAAAGAAATCAGGTCACACCCTCAAGCAGCTCTCCCTCTGTGACACAGTGTTAAGAAGCTGCTCTGTGCTGTGGCTTTCACAGCCTTTAATTTATGACTCTATCCATTACTTGGCCATTCCATATTCCTTGCCAGTCGGCTATCTCAAATGGAATAACATGGTAGATAGTAGGGTTTACTGCTACCCCAACAGCATAGAAAAGCCATAGTTTCCTTTATTCAGGGGTTTTCTCTGAAGACTCCTCCCACCCCCAACATGATGTACTATTCCTTTCTAATGCTCTCTCCAATCAAGGCCCAATCCTTGTCTGAGGCTCTTTATCCTGATAGAACCCATTCCTGGAGTAAGTATGTGATATCTCCCTTCTGTATCTGCTGCTCCCGTCTGTATTTAACAGTGAAGACATTGGGAATTCTTCCTTGACTTGTAGGAATGCTTGGGCTGTCATTTGCGGTGCTGCCTTTTGGACCAGGTTGTATCAAAGGCACTACATGCGAGAAGTGTCTCTGCTTTCGTGCTTGTGACCAGAGTAAATGCAAGAGTCTCACTGTTTCCAGGAGTGTGGGATCTGATGTCTGGACCATATGTATGAACATTTTTCTGTTGGAATCTCCAAGAATCCAGTCATTCCAGAAAGCACCCATAGCATAAAAGAATCCAAATGTTTGTCTGGGCAGATGGCTCAGCAGTTAAGTGCTTGCCAGTTTAGGTCCCCTGAGACCCAGTAAATGCTGGGTAGGTGTGGTGGCCTGGTTGTAATCATAGCCTTGGAAGTTGGAGACATGAGGTCTCTAGAGCAAGCTGGCTCACACCACTAGACATGGCAGTGAACTCTGGGTTTGCACGCTATGACAATGAATAGCGTGCAAGAGTGACTGAGAATGATTCCTGATACCAACTTTGGGCTTTCACATGCATATATCCACTTAGGAAAGAAAAGAAAAAATGAATCCTGTTCCAATGTTTACTTTTCTGGTACAGAAAAATTATTCGGAACAAACAGAGACCAGTGTGGGAGTTTAAGTTAAATTAAAGAGCAAGAGAATGGACAAATACAGCAGCCCAGAGCAGGGTTGCTGCCTTCTGCAGATTCCTACACTAATTTCATCTTCCCAGTTGTTATGGCAATGCTATATATTCTGCTTACTACTGAGGTAAGGACCTGCATCATCATCAGGACAGATCAGTGCTTCAGCATTCCCCTATCCTGGGTAGTCAAAGCACACACAATTAACAGGTGTGTAAGTCATCCTGCACCCAGTGCCTAGCGTTCAGCTCCCATTCTCTCTTTTGAAAGAGAATCTTACTATGCAGTCCTGGCTGGTATGGAACTCCCTACTCAGATCAGGTCTGGAAGTGACAGCGATCTGCCTGCTTCTGCCTCCAGAGCTGAGATTAAACAAACATGTGCCACCACAATTGAGGAGTGCTCAGCTCTTTGACAGGTAGCATCCTGGATTTCCAGTATCCCTGAGAACAAGCTACTGCTTCCTATCCCTTGGGGGAAGCTCTGAGTCTGGCCTATTTGTAATCAGATATAGTTTGTTTGGAAGGGCAAGCTGGGTTGTCTACCTGACTAGTAAGGCATATTGGTTTAGGTTCCTGGGATATCTATTACAGGAGGTAGAAAGGCTGAATCAAAGAGTGGGGGAAACCCTACAAATTATAAACATTTTAATGTACAATTGTGAATTTGAAAGGAGGAAAACAGGAGTTAAATGTCCTGACAAATTTAATGCCATAAAAATTAATGGAGGTAACACAAGCAATAGAGAAGGGTGGGAGTGTTGCATATAAACTGAATCCTATCATCAAAGATGAGACAATTACTAAACATTTAAACCATATGTAAAGAAAGATATAGTCCTTTGGTAAATAACAGTCAAATAAATACTAAGTGGGTCCCATTTTATACCAATGAGGACAAAGTTCGGTGAACTAAATAATTTCAAGTTATGATCACAGAAAGGCTATTCAGTAATAAAACTTGGCCAAGCAGTGGTGGCGCACAACTTTAATCCCAGCATTTGGGAGTCACATGCAGGTGGATCTCTGTGAGTTCAAGGCCAGCCTCATCTACAGACTGAGTTCCACAACAGCCAGAGCTGTTACACAGAGAAACCCTGTCTTGAAAAACCATAAAATAATAATAATAATAATAATAACAAACGATATGAGGCGGTGGTTGTAGCTCAGATGGTAGGATGTTTGCCTAGTAAGCATGAGCCTTGGATTTGATTCCCAGTGTGGCATGTGGTGGTGGTTGGTGGTCATGTGCTCATTTCATCCCTGCACTTGGAAGGTGGATCAGAAATTCAACGTCAAGTTTGGTTATAAAGTGAGTTTATGGACAGCCTAGGATATGTAGGATCCAGTCTCAAAACAAAACAAAACAACATTGATACATTTGCAATTTACTATAATTTGAACCTGTTCACAAGTTACAGTTCAGTTACTTCCAAAAGAGTATTCTCTACTGGAAAAGGGCACAAACATGAGAGTATTTAACCCAAGAGTGAAAGATAAGCCCTCTAGTACCAGAGGCACAGAGATGAGAAAAACGGAAAGGGTCTTGCCCCAGAGCTCAGTATGAAGGGATAAAGTTAGTCACAACACACTCTGTAAGGAATAATCTACCAAGTGGATATTACAATTCTAAACATGAGTGCCACCAAAGACCTATATGTACCCGCTGGGAAAACACCTTTGACTGCCTCTTGAGAAGCCCACACTCACACCTGTGTAGTCCCAGTCTTCCCTATATTTTTGTCTTAAGAGCTATATTAAACATGCCTTTCGGGGCTGGAGAGATGACCCAGTAGTTAGGAGTGCTCGCTGAGTAAGGGTGAGGGCCTGAGTTCTCAAAAGCTCCCAAGTTAGGCGTTATCATAGACGACTGTAAATCCAGCGCTGTGGAGACAGTGACTGGGAGATCGCCGGAGCTTGCTAGTTGTCAGCCTAGCCATGTCTCACAGGAATAAGGTGGAACTAGACAAAACAAGCCACCAGATGTCCTGCTCTGGCCTCCGTGCAGCCGGGACGTGAAGTCTCTCACACAAGAACTGCCTCTTAAACCCCTAAACCTCCAACTCTGCTTCACATCATCCAGCCTCGAAATAATTTTTCTGTGGGGAAGCACTGAATCCCGCTTTTGTCTGACTGGAGGTCCCCAAGCGGAAAGGGGACCTTCAGAACTGGGAGACGACAGAGCGAAGCCGGGTCTCAGCCCCTTCGCAGCGCCATGGGAGTCCCGGGCACGGCTGCGCAGAGGCTCCGGCAGGGAGGATGCCGAGATGCTGCCGCCAGGGACCGAAGGTGCTGGCACAGCCCTGCCTGCCCGCCTCGCTCACCCGACGCTCACCATGTCTGCGCCCGGGGCTGACGCGGCCCCACGGAGGCTCCTGTGCTGGCGCTCACACGACCTCGGAGGCTCAGCCACTTGGGACTCCCACAGCCCACAGCTGCGAGGATGAAGGCGCCAGGAAGAAGGTTGCCTTGTGAGCAGCTTCCGCTTCGCCAGCTCAGACTCCTGATTGGGCAACTCATACAACCCGATACTTTTTCTGCACCCGGGGTTTCCTGTCCTAAGGATCTCAAGGGATAGAAAGTCACGTCACACAGCCTAGAAAGGCTGAGAAGGTCGGGAGTGGGGGTGGGGATGGGGGGTGGGGGAGAGGGAAGACCAAAGCCAAGACGGATTCTCCTGACAGAGACCAGGCCTTAGGTTCACTAAAATGGGACAGAGATAAACAGTCCTCAGGAAAACCACAACTTAAGAACAACCAATCAGTAGGCGCCCCACAGCCTTCTGCTAGCTCAGCAGGCACCCCATGGCCTCTTCTGCTGGCTCAGCAGGCATCTCCCCCGACCCCCACCGCTCCTGATAACTAAAGATAGCTTTCTCTACCCTGCTGCTGCACGGTCCGTAAACACTAGTACCTCCCACCAATCAGCCCCCAGGCAACCTTTCCTCCACCAATCAGCCCCAGATTAATCCCTCCTCCCTGGAATTCCCCTAACTACACTTAAAAGGAGCTTGCAACGTTTTTGGGAGGTCTCCATGTGCCACCCCAATGTTGGAATTAAGAAAGCACTCTTGTTATTGCATACGTGGCTGTTGGTCTTTCCTGGGGGGCTTCTCTCGGACCCTAACAGAAGCTAAACCATTTCGGACTTTCTCAGTTGGTTGCTGAGAAAGATGGTTGGCAGACAAGGAACTTCCTCTTAGCGCTCCTGATTGGACAGCTCATATCTGCCGCTCCTTCTGTGGTCATTGCTGATGTGACTGTATGTTATTCTCCCACCTCTTGCTGACGACACCAGCCCTCCTTCTGTCAACAACTCTAATGACATGATAGATGAAACGAGTCAAGGAGGGGGCGAGGGACGAGAGGGCAAAGGACTGGGTGAGTATGAACAAGATACATTATGTACATGAATGAGAATGTTACTGTGAAACATTACATATAGTTAATGTATGCTAATGGAAACACTATAAACCATACATTCCTGCAGTTAGAAAGTGAAAAGCTGCAGCAGTCTTTCCACAAAGAAAGCTGATACAAATTCTTTTCAGGTTTATTATAAATTGCCTCAAGCCATGATCAGTCCTGGAGGTGGAAGGAAGGACACTAGACAAAATACAGCTTATGCAGATCTAAACATAGGGCTTTAAGAGGAGGGAGAGGAAGAAGGGGTGAATGGAGGGAGGGAGGGAGAAGGTGAGGGGCAGGACCAGGCAGACAGACTGACCTTGAGAAGGGGAGGTGAGGGCAGAAGAGCTTCAGAGAGCAGCTTTCATCCCTAGACCAAATCCCTGAGCCATCCTCCTGAGTTGTCTCAGACTACTCTCCAGAACAAATGAAGAGGTCTGATTTTGTTGTTGTTTTTTCGAGACAGGATTTCTCTGTAGCTTTGGAGTCTGTCCTGTCTAGCTCTTGTAGACCAGACTGGCCTCGAACTCACAGAGATTCACCTGCCTCTGCCTCCTGAGTGCTGGGATGAAAGGCATGCGCCACCCACCACCTGGTGAGGTCTGATTTTTAAAAATAACCTTTTAGGAGGCAGGATCCTTCATATCATGTGATTAGGTTCAGCACAGTGTACGTGACAGGGAGCATGGAGGAGCCAGGTGCCATAGAGAACGGTTCAGTCACAGCACACTACTTCTAACTGTTCAAGAGAGCTGCAGAGAGGCTGTGGGATCAGGCCTAAAGATGCAGGCAAGTGAAAACCAGCCACAGTACGGGTTCTCTCTCGTCTCAAACTGGCCCATCCAGGGGCGGGGTGTTAGATCCAAAGAAATACAGGCTAACTGAAGTGCCTGTAACATATCAAAGCAGACGCTGGAGCTCTCCCAGAGTTGCCCAATACCCGTCTCCTCTTAGTACTTTTCACCTACTCCCTACCCTAAATCTCTCCAGGCCAGGGCCTGGGCTTCCTTTCCCCTAGCCTCTGATCCCTATATAACCTCAGTCACTTTGGTTACTCGATCTCTTGGCTTCTGATTGGCCCCACTTCTGAATCTCTCTTGGTCCACTTCCCCGTTTCTCCCCTCACCCCCACTTCTCTACTCTCATGGTCCTGATCAGTCTGCTGGCCACGTTTAGTCTGGAACGTTTCAGATGCCTCTGGCTGTACTCTCCCACATACCTACAACAAAGCTCCTCCACCACAGACAGGAGCTGTCATGTCCTCAGTTTCCACTCAGGGAGCAACTGTATTTAAGCAGAACTTGTTCCTGTACTAATGAAGTTTCAGCTTCTGTAACTGGCCTCATAGACTTGAAGATATTCCAAAGAGACACGTCTGTCAATCTATCAGACTAATGAAATGATGGAACCCAAGAAAAGGGAATTTCTCCAAGAATCTTATGTTTGGAGAACGAAAATGTGCCAGTCTGAGGGGGATATGCCTTGTCAGGATACCTTTCAGGACTAGGCTGAAGTCCACACAAGGACCAACCTAGACAAAGGCTACCTAGGTGACACCAGAGAAGAGGAAACCTCCATTGAAGAACTGCTGCAATCATACAGTGGGCATGTCTGTGCAGCATTTTCTTGCTAAATGATGTAGGAGGGTCCAGCCCACTCTGGGTAGTATTATCTCTAGGCAGATTACCTGTCTTTAAAATCCAGAGAATTAAAAAAAAAAAATCTTTGTGTTTGTGTGATATGTGCATATATGCCTGCACACTTGTGGGTGCGCAGAGGCCAGAGGAGGACATCATTTTCTGTCACTCTCCACCTTGAGACAGGCTCTCAATGAACCCAGAGTTAGGCTAGCAGACAGAAGTCACAGCCATCCTCTGTGTCTGTCTCTCTCTGCTGAAATTACCATGATTTTGAGGCTAAGCTCAGCTTTTTATTATTATCATTTTTAAAAGATTTACTTATTTCTTATGTATACAGTGTTCTGTGTGTCTGCAGGCCAGAAGAGGGCACCAGATCTCATTACAGATGGTTGTGAGTCACCATGTGGTTGCTGGGAATTGAACTCAGGACCTCTGGAAGAACAGCCAGTATAACCCCTGAGCCATCTCTACAGCCTCCTAAGTTCAGCTTTTTATGGGGGGCTGGGGACCTGAACTCAGGTCCTCACATATGTACAGCAAGCACTCCTACTCACTGTGCCATCTCCCCAGGCAAGATGATTTCCATACATAAACAGTACCGTGTTTACACTCAGGACCAGTGTGAACGACTCTAGTATTAGAGGATGACTAGCTGCTATCACACTTGCTAAAACATGTAACAAGATTATCACCTGCTCCTGTGTTTATGTGTGCCAGTGCCACGGACACAAGCTGACATATTAGGCCAACAGTGAGAGCTTCTTTACACAGTGAGTTTCCATGGAGACTGACATGTATTTTAGTATGATGTCACCTGCTAAGACCTACTTTTCTTTATAGCTGAGTCAGTTTCAACCCTGGTTCACCAATTCCCTTGTCTCACAAAAATGTAAGCATTTCCATTGGCAAATAGTATGTTCTTACATTCATCTACATGACCTGTGCTCATTTCTATGTTCCTACTTTAGAAAGTTGTCAAAGAGATGTCTGAAAATTACTGTGAAAGGCGTAACTTGTGTGCAGTGAGAGCTTTACCGCAATACTGGACTGTTCATGGCCCTTCCTAGGTTCTACTCTGGCAATCTACCTAACATACTGCTTTCCTAGTGCGTTAGCCAGGGTTCTCTAGAGAAACAGAACCAGGGGATGATGACTATTAGCCTAGCTTGTGGTTCAGGGAGCAACTTGGTCTCAAGGGAAGAAGGCAAAGAGTAATACAGAAGGCCAATATCCTCCTCTGGTCTCCAAAGGTGCACAGGCAAACACCTGCATACACCTATGTTCCCACCACACTCACAATGCTTACATACACCACATGTGCACAAAATAATAAACAAAATAAAAAAAAGAACATGATCTTTCTGATGAACAAATCAGATATGCTATGTAGATTTATTACTGTAATCCATTACATTCGATGTGACTAAAGCCTTGGTCCTGGTAATCTCTGGCCAGAGCACACTTAAACCAGTGGGATGTATCTTTTGGTAAGAGAAGTGAGGGGAATTATGATAAAAAGCTATAACATAAATGATAAAATTTATATAGGAAAAGAGCATTAGTAAGCAGGATTTTACTACATAAGAAAATTTCACCAGTATTTTGACAATAATGACTCTTAACATGAAAGGAAAAAAATTGAAAAATTGTAAAATTGATCTCTTTTATGATTATTTTGAAGATATACTGTCCATATATGAAAAAGATATCAATGTATATACTGTTAAAAACAGTTAAAATATAAAATATGTACAGAAATCTTATTTGGAGAAAATATTAAAAGTGAAAAATAGTTAAATCCACTTTAAAGTCATTTGTTCTGAATTTATATACATATATGACCTATGACAAAAGCCTCGCAGGAAAATCCCAAGTACTAATAACTTTTCATATTTGTGAGCACCAAACTTGTATGTATGGAAGCCAAGGACAACACCAACTATTCTCTCCTACCATTCTCTGCCTATTTGCTTGAGACATGGTCTTGCACTAATCTTGAAGCTTGTTTTTCACCTAGACTGGTTGGTTAGCAAGTCCTTCCTGCATTATTCCCTACTTTCAGGGATACAGGTATGTTTGGCCATATCTGGCTTTTTACATGGGTACTGGGGATCTGACCTAGGTCCTGATGCTCATTCATTGAGCCATTTTCCCAGCCCAAATTAAATTTTTTTTACAGGTTCATTAGACAAAATTATTTTAAAACTACATAAAATTAAAACTGCTCACATATTAAAAAGACATTTCAACATTTTTAAATTAAAAGGAGAAAAAGTTATTAAGTGAATTACCAACACTAAACTATAGATTAAGCACATGCAACTGAGTAAACCTTAGCAATAACTTCACTTAAACATTTACTTTCAAGAATAAAATTGGAAGCACATAATTTAGATCTACCTAAGAATGTGCCACTGACAAACATTTATAAACATTACAACATTTCCTCTGAAGTGTGCAATTTCTAAAGCAGTCCATCAATTATTTTATGCCAGGCTTTTCACATTAGTTGTGCTAATAGAATCCTTCTACATCAGCCTTTGACACATGCTATAAATGACGATTCTACTACACTTACGTTTTGATTATGTATGTGTTAGCCAAGTGAAGACTTAGAGATTTCTTCTGATCAAGGTTCTGATTAATGTGTTCTTTTGTATGTGTGGTGTGCATTCATGTGAGGATGAGTGTTCATGTGTGTGGCTCACATTATACTTGCAAGTAGAGGCTAGAGGTTGATGTTAATGCTAGAAGTCTTCCTTATTCATTCTCCACTTTACTTTTTGAGAGATCTCTCACTGAACCTGAATAGATTTGAGACTAGCTAACCAGCACGCTCAGGGACATTTTGTCTCTGCCTCCCTAGCCCTGGGATTACAGGCACGTGCTACCATGTCTGGCTTTTATATGGGTAGTGAGGATTTAAACTCAGGACCAACACTTCTGTGGCTGACACTATACAGATTGAGCCATCTCCCCATCCCCTTAGTGATTTTTTTTGATAACTGAACAGAGGCAGGTGGAGATAATCCCACAAGCTTTACATTAATACAGGCTAAATTCATTATGCCATCATGCTTGCTAGAAAGAGCTTGCAATAATGGAGTTTCCCTTTATTATATATTTAGAGATACTTTCCACTCATGTTTTTTGAAGGGAATCAGAACATGTTAAGGCTTATTCACATTGCTTACAACCATATATTTTTTGTTTTGTTTTTTAGTTAATGAGATTAAAACTTATTCAAAGAGGAGAACGTCTTCTAATGTAGTTTACACGCAGTGCATCCTTTCATGGTATCGAAGAGAACCATGAGTACTGTAGGATTTTCCACATTGTTTACATACATAGGGTTTCTCTCCAGTGTGAATTCTTTCATGGCATCGAAGGGAACTGTGATCAGTGAAGGCTTTCCCACAGAATTTACACACATATGGTTTCTCTCCCCTGTGGATTCTTTCATGGCGTTGAAGAGAACTGTGAAAAGTGAAGGCTGTCCCACACAGCTTACATACATAGGGTTTTTCTGCACTGTGAATATTTTCATGGCAACGGAGAGAACTGTGATACATAAAGGCTTTCCCACACTGCTTACACACATACGGTTTCTCTCCAGTGTGAGTCCTTTCATGGCAGTGAAGGGAACTATGAAACGTGAAGGCTTTTCCACACACCCTGCACAAACAAGGTTTCAATCCGCTGTGAATTCGTTCATGTTTTTTCAATGCGCTGCTCAACACAAAGGCTTTCCCACATTGCTTACACCCATAGGATTTCTCTCCACTGTGAATCTGTTCATGGTATCTAAGAGCATTGTGATGCATGAAGTTTTTCCCACATTGCTTGCATGCATAGGGCTTCTCTCCACTATGAATCCTTTCATGGCATTTAAGAGAACCTTGGCGACTGAACGCTTTCCCACACAGCTTACATACATAAGGTTTCTCTCCACTATGAATCCGTTCATGACACTGAAGAGAACTGCAATCAATGAAGGCTTTCCCACATACCTTACATTCATAGGGTTTCACTCCAGTATGAATTCGTTCATGTCTTCGCAAGGCACTAGAACAAGTGAATGCTTTTCCACATTGCTTGTATACGTAGGGTTTCTCCAAACTGTGAATCTTTCCATGGCATTGAAGGGAATTGTGGTCACTGAAGGCTACCCCACATTGATTACATATGTATTCTATTCCATTATGAGTCTGTTCATGACTCTCAACCTTACTCAAAGAAGGAAAGACTTTCAGAAATTGCCTGCATTTATAGGGTTTCTCTCCACTATGGGTCCTTTCATGGCGGCGAAGGCCACTGGAATAAGTGAAGGTCTTACCACACTGCTTACATGTATAAAGCTGTTCTCCAGTATGTGTTCTTTCGTGTGTCAAGAAAGAACCAGAAGAGTGAAAGGCTTTACCACATACTTTACATATATATGGCCCATGTCCATTATGTGTTACATGCTGTTGAATACCAGCAAGAGTCAAAAAATCTTTCCCACTCTGCTTTAAAACACAAAGTTTTTCTTTACCATGCATTCCTTCAGGGTCATGAATATCATAATGTCCACTAAAACCGTCCTCAGTTTGCTTACATTCGTAAGTTTCCTGTTCAGTGTGAGTCTTCACATGTTCCAGAAAGCACTGGGGAGAACTACAGACTTTCCCACAGTCCTTATAAGTGCCTGGTTTCTCGGCGTATTTTTGATTCTCACATAGTTTGTATCCAGTCTGAACTGCAACGGGAAGAATTTTCCTTAAATTTTCATAATCATCTTCAAGGGTCTGGTCTTTCTGCTTTTTTGCTGGAATGGAGATCCAGAAAAATCACTTTGCGTTAATCCAACACTATAGTAAAGTATTAGATTCTAAGTAGGCTCCTGGTACAACATGACCATGACTGGTTTATTCATCAAAATTTCTGTTTCTGTATGAATCATGGAGCTGCACTGATCAACAAAAACTGATCTGATTCTCATGGACTAAACAAGGCAATGATTTCCACCTTACCTATGGCAGCCAGGTTCCTGAAGGTTTCCTGCATCACATCTCTGTGCAGCCTCTTTTGGGAAGGATTCAGTAAAGCCCACTCCTCTGGGGTGAAGTTCACAGCCACATCCTCAAAGGATACAGAGCCCTGAAAAATGAGGAGGGGTGAGACACACTGGAGCGCCCTGCTCGTGCACACGGCGTTTACAGAATGCTGTACTGTCTAACTGTTAAATCCATGTAGTGCTTCTCAGCATTCTAGTCAATGCTTTCACTGTAACAATATCATGCCAATGCTAGGCTGAAACTATATTATAAAGGAAAAGCAGATGCCTGGTATGCTGTTCGGTCATCCAGTAAAGTCTGTACAATGGTTCTTTACACCTCTCATTAAAAAAAAAAAAAAATCCTACTAAGCCAGGCATAGCACTACATGCCTTAATCCCAGCACTTGGGAGGCAGAGGCAGGCAGGTCTCCTTGAGTTTGAGGTCAGCCTTACATAGTGAGTTTCTGGTCAGCTAGGGCTACATAGTGAGAAGGCTCTGTCTTAAAAAAAAGAATCCCACTAGTCAGTATCCATAATAGAGTTAACACCAGCTATATGGAGACTATTCTTAGAACAGGGCTTGGAAAAGTGCCTGACTCTCAAGCATGAGTTTGAACCCCCACAAGTGCACATAAAATTGCTGGACATGGTGGAACAGCACTGGAGATTACAGGTGGAGACAGGTGGCTCCCTTGTGTATACTGGTCAGGCAGTCTAGTATACTTGGTAAGCTTCAGGCAAAAAAAAAAAAAAGGCCCTTTCTCAAAAGGTCATTTCCAAGGAATGACCCAAGGTTATTCTCTAACCTCCACATGCATACGTATACACATGAGCATGTGTACCTGTGTAAACAGCTGTAAGTATACATATAAAAAAGATACATTTTCAACTTTCCCTGGGGTCTGGGTCCTGGTATTTTGGATGAACCTACCTAGCCTATCTGTGGAAAGGGGCTCACTGTTCTAGTTTATGACAGCAATATGCTACTTGTTTAGCTCCCATTGTCCCTCTAAATGTCTGCAAACTTCTGACATGCTTATCAGAAGGATCCTATTTAATCAGAATGAAAATATGCTCTGGAGTATTAGTTCCCAATGAGCTGCTCTGACAGATAATACAGAATAAACACTTCATCTCCAAACTTCTTCCTTAAGAAGCTGCACAAAGAAAACTTGAGAAGCCTTGTACTTGACATCTTATAGGCAATCAAATATTTTGAAAGCCCTATGAAGGATAATCTACTATGATAATGTGAAAAGACTTTTTCCTCAAAAAGGCTAAGAGAAATAGAAATGAGGGGAATGGCATTGTTAGAAAAGGCTTACTGACAGATATATTTAGAAAATATAATTATTTCTCAACAAATCCAGTTGACTTCTAACCCAGAATTTCCTTTATCAGAAGAGCCCTACATATAAGAGGAAGTCCATAAGGAATGTCCCATGTAAATATATATGAACTGAGTATCTTACAGACAAACAGCATTGGGCAAAAGGGTTTCGACAAAATAACAGCTTGTGGTGTCAATACCCCGATATCACAAATAGGTTACCCAGAAGAAAAATCAACCAAGGAACTTCAGCGTTAAACTGCACCATAGATCAAATGCACTTAACAGCATTTACAGAACAGTCCATCAAACAACTGCAGAACACACATTCTTCTCAGCATCAGACGGAAGATTTTCCAAAACACATCATATATTAGGTGATAAAGCATTAGCAAATCCAAACACACACACGCACACGCACACTCACACTCAAAGCAACTAACCAAACTAACAAAAACAATAAAAACCCTCAAAATCCAAATATACTTTGAAATGCTTTTCAGATCAAAATTGTCAACTTTCAAAATGTTTAATTTGGAAAAAATATTAAGAAACCCAGGGCCCAGAAGACAGATTAGTTGGTAAAGTGCTTGCCACCTAAGCATAAAGACCTAATTTTGATCCCTAGTTCTCACATAAAAAATTGTGCATGGAGCATACATCATGTGCTGGGGACTTGTAAGACCTGTAGTTGTGAAACTATTATAGGAAATGAAGTCAATTGTTTTGTAGAATGAATATATGATAATACAAATAGATGAAAAGAAACCTTTACCAAATATAATGTAATGTTGAAAGAGACTAAGCAGGACAGGAAATTGGGAAGGGGTAGGGATTGGGAATGAATTTGGGAGTTAGAAGTGAAAGTAAATATGATAAAAATATATTGTATGCATATAAGAGATTCTCAAAAATATTGTGCTAAAAAAAGAAGAAGAGGGGCTGAAGAGATGGCTCAGAGGTTAAGAGCACTGGCTCCTCTTCTAGAGGGTCCTAAATTCAATTCCCAGTAACCACATGGTGGCTCACAACCATCTGTAATGAGATCTGGTGCCCTCTTCTGTCCTGCAGCATACATGCAGACAGAACACTGTATACATAATAAATGAATCTTTTTTTTTTTTTTTAAAGAAGAGACTAAAAGAGATCTACATATTAGCAGAAAAATCAATTCACAATCATGCAGGTATCAACAGTGTCTTAGTTAGGTTTTATGTAGCTGTGATAAATACCATTACCAAAAGCATCTTGTGGAGGAAAAGATTTCTTTCAGTTTATATGTACCAATCACAGTTCTTCAGGCAGGAAAGTCAGGGCAGGAACTGAAGCAGAGGCCATGGAGGATCAGTGCTTACTAGCTTGCTCCTCATGGCTTGCTCAAACTGGTTTCTTGAAGTATACAGGACCACTAGCCCAAGAATGGCACTAAACATAGTAATATGGGTCCTCCTGTATCAATCAAGAAAATGTAGCACAGGCTTGCCCACAGGGCAGTATGATGGAGGTATTTTCTCAGTTGAGGGTCCCACTTCCAAAATGACTATAGCTGGTATTAAGCTGACATAAAATGAACCAGTACAAACATTAATGGCAGAAATCAACTTGCTTAATACATTCAAGGACAAATTAATATTTACTTGGAAACTGGTGTGGGACAATTCTGTATTCTGTCAATTATGTTTTAAATAAACACTGATTGGCCAGTAGCCAGGCAGAAAGTATAGGCGGGACAACCAGACAGGAAGTAGAGACAGATCAGAGAGAACAGGAGAATTCTGGGAAGGAGGAAGCCCATTCCTCTCCAGTCCTATCCAGACATCGAAGAAGCAGTATGTGACCTGCCCTGCTGAAAAAGGTACTGAGCCATGTGGCTAACATAGATAAGAATAATGGGTTAATATAAGTTATAAGAGCTAATATGAAGCCTAAGCTAATGGGCCAATCAGTTTATAACTTATGGAGACCTCTGTGTGATTTTCTTTGGGGCTTACCAGCTGCGGGAACCGGGCAGGACAGAAACCCCAACAAGCAGGCCCTCATGTTACAGGAAACATGCACACATTTCCCTTTCCCACGAAGAATCAAATTATACACTGAAATGGGAATGATGAAAGTCAAGTGTTTTGACAAATCATGGTCAAGTATCCTTTGATGTGTAAAGTTTCCTTTAGATATGCAGAAGTAGACTGCCATACAAAATCAAGAATTAAAAATCTAATAGACATTAGAAACAAGAGAGCCTTTGATAATATTCTACTCCACATTATGCTCAAATCTAGTAGAAACGGGGAGCATACATTAAGATAATAAAGGTTTTCATGGCAAACACATGACTAGTAACAACACGCTAACTAAGGGAAAAAAACTGAAAGCATTTTCTCAATGATCAGAAAAAATTACTAGGCTGCTACTCATGACTCTTCTTGAATATAGCACTAAATTAGCCAGAGCAATTATGCAAATAAAAGCAATAACAGGTATATGAATCAGAAAGGAAGTCAAACTATTCCTGTTTCAATACACAGAAAACCATAACCAGGTACCAAAAAAAAAAGCACCTGGGAGGCAGAGGCAGGCAGATCTCTGTGAGTTTGAGGCCAGTCTGGTCTAAAGCCTGGTATACAAGAGCTACTTCCAGGACCAGAGAATCTCTCTCTCTCTCTCTCTCTCTCTCTCTCTCTCTCTCTCTCTCTCTCTCTCTCTCTCTCTCTCTCTCTCTCTCTCTCTTTGTTTTTTTGAGACAGGGTTTCTCTGTAGCTTTGGAGCCTGTCCTGGAACTAGCTCTTGTAGACCAGGCTGGCCTCGACCTCACAGAGATCCGCCTGCCTCTGCCTCCCGAGTGCTGGGATTAAAGGCGAGCGCCACCACCACCCGGGTTTAGAAACAATCCCCAGTGCTCCATGGTTCCTATTACCTGATTTCAAAACACACTGCAGGTGACAGAACAAACGAAAGAGAACAGAACAGCACTCTACAGAATACTGCATAAACACAGACGCAAGGTCCCATGGAAGCGCAGAGAACACAGAGATAGTCCCAGCGCACCACAGACGCCCACACGTCTCCGTTCCATGTTTCTCAGAGGACCGGTGGGTCGTTCGGTCTGGTAAATTTGGCAGTGTGGGGAGGGCCTGGGAACTGAAGGATCGCAACTGTCAATCATCGGATGGGGACAAAATCGCGGATTTTAGAAACGGCTCCCCAAGAACCCAAAAGGCAGGGAAACAAAGCGGGCGCGCGTCGCCCCGCGGCCCGCACCCGGCCACCGTGTCCTCGGGTAGCCCGGGCGCAGCTGCAGAAGCTCCGCCGCGGTCCCCGCGACCTGAGCGGCCGCCCGCCCCGCACCCGGGCGCTCACCATGGCTGCGCTCCGGGCCTCCTGCGGCCTCACGCGGCTCCCGGCTGTAGCACTCGTCGAGCCGCTGAGGTCCAGCGACCCGGGATTCCCTCAGCGGACAGGACGGCGCAGCGAGGGCAGTGCCAGGAAGAAAGATGGCGGACGAGGAACGTCCGCTCCGTTCTCCGGCGCTCCTGATCAAGCAAGTTGCACCAGATCGCCACTTTTTACGTCCGAATCTCTGGATAACTACGACCTGACTCTGTTACTGGGTTTGGAGGTCATGAAAAAAAAAAGAGAAGCTTAACAGCTTGAGACTCCATAAACAGACAGGACAGAGCCGCAACTATGGCGGCGCCAGAAAGAAAGATGGCGAGTGACGCTCTTCCGTTTCGCTCACGGGGATCCCGATAGGACCGCTCATACTGACCTCTTCAGCTGCTCTCATGATTACTCTGGGGGTCAGTGTCACACCGCGCGGTTGAACAATCCGGGACTCCCTGAGCCGGTAGGACAGTTTCTACACGAGAAAGAAAGATGGCGGATAAAGAAAGTCCCACTGGTGCTCTTGATTCATACACTGAGCCTTTGTGACCGAATAAGGGATGCCTACCTGACAATCTGGAACCAAATCCAGCGTTCCAGCCACAGTCGTTCTCAGTCCAGTCTTCTCTTGGTGGGAACCAGCTGACCTTGGATATAACTGCATTTGTGCAGAATTTGCCTCTGACTTTGCCCAACGGCCACCTGCTGCTTTTCTACACTCTACAACTCTCCCACTTTGGAAATGAAATTACCAGTTTGTTAAGTGAATTACAAGGTTAGTGTTCCATGGAGACAGTCCACGTGTTCAGAGAAGAGGTTGGCTAGCTCAGAACACACTGAAACAGGGACAGCCTCATGCCAGCCATTCTTGAGCAATTTGGAATGAGGTAGTTTGTTTCAGAGCCAAGACTTTCTCAAAACTTTTCATTCTTCCCATTTGCGTTCAAGAAAAGATGAACATGCCAACAAGAGAATTTAAACATTCAATGCATATGGAAACTAGAGTAATATGCTAGCAGTATTCCACAGAGGGAAGAAAAACATGAGTTCTTATACAACAGCCTGCTTCATTCACATTTGCAAGGATTGAGAAGGCAACAATATTTTAAGCCCGAGAGCTAACACCAATCCATAACACGGCATCCTCTCTGAAAATGTTTCATTACAAAGAAGATTGTTGATCATCGATGAATTGTTTATGCTTCAAAGCGTCCCAAAGCACATCCCTCCCCCATTTCACTAGAGACTCTATACAAATTTTGCTACTTCAATGTTCAAGTGACTCAAACAGGCCCCATTTTCTGTTTTCCCCTCTCCATCTCCTCCTGGGTGTTTTAGCATTTCATGATCATGATTTACATGTTAGTCTAAATTATTCATATTCTGCGGAACCTCAAAAGATCATGAACTCGGGGCTGGAGAGATGGCTCAGCAGTTAAGAGCACTGGCTGCTTTGCCAAAGGTCCTGAGTTCAATTCTCATCAACCACATGGTGACTCATAACCATCTGTAATGAAATATGATGCCCTCTTCTGGCCTGCAGGTATATATGCAGGCAGAATATTGAATACATAAAGAAAAAGATCATGAACTCAGAAACTTGTAAACCTAAGAATCTAGTAGATCATGCTCCACTGCAGTGTTCAGCAAAGCTTCCTGTCCCAAAGTTCATGCTGAACTATGCTTTTTTAAAAATTAACTCTCTGGTGGACCCAGTAAACACCAAACATTTTCTCTGGCATATCCAACTGCCTCAAAAATGCCCGTCTTCTTGATTGCCCTTAAATCCCTGATATTCATGGGTGCCTCCATTAGAGATAACCAAGTGTCTCTCATGACTCTGAGTCAGTTAATTAGGGACTGATTTCCTTCATATTGCCTTAGATTATGCAGCCTTTGTCTCAAGGAGGGATCGGTAGTTATATCATTCAATTTCTCTGCTTCCGTAGCACTTAGATTGAGAGGAACTGAGATGAGTGAAGAATTTTTCACATAGCTTTCATTCATATTA
This sequence comes from Ondatra zibethicus, assembly GCA_004026605.1. Taxonomy (NCBI): domain Eukaryota; kingdom Metazoa; phylum Chordata; class Mammalia; order Rodentia; family Cricetidae; genus Ondatra; species Ondatra zibethicus. The sequence goes on from PVIU01008790.1 coordinate 56,362, forward strand.
TGGTTTCTTTCTGTTGTGAATGTTTCTTTGGCATTGTAAGAGATTTATGAAGTCTTTCTTACATACCTTTCTTTGGTAGGGTTTTTCTCTACTGTGAGTCTTTTCATGGAATTGAAGAGAACTGTGACTAGGGAAGGCTTTCCCACACACCTTACATACACAGAGTTTCTCCCCATTGTGAACCCTTCCATGATATCGAAGGGAAATTTTTTAAAAATATTTATTTATTTATTATGTATACAATATTCTGTCTGTCTGTATGCCTGCAGGCCAGAAGAGGGCACCAGACCCCATTAAAGATGGTTGTGAACCACCATGTGGTTGCTGGGAATTGAACTCAGGACCTTTGGAAGAGCAGGCAATGCTCTTAACCTCTGAGCCATCTCTCCAGCACCCGAAGGGAAATTTTTTAAGTGAAGGATTTACCACATAGCTGACATACATAGGGTTTGTCTCCACTGTGAATTCTTTCATGGCTTTGAAGAGAGCTATGAGTAATGAAGGCTTTCCTGCATAACTTACATACATAGGGTTTTCTGCACTATGAACCTTCAAATGCTAATGAAGAGAACCATGATTAGTAACGATTTGCCCACATAGATTTCATTCACAGGCATTAATGTCAGTATGAATTTATTCATGTGTTTGTAAAGGACTTGACCACACAAAAGCTTTCCTACATAGTTTACAAATGAGGTTTCTCTCCACTGTGAAGTTTAGCATTATATTGAAGATAATTGTGCTTCATGAAGGATTTCCCACACAACTTAAAGATACAGTGTTTATCTGTAAACCTGGGAACTATGATTAGTGAAGGCTTTTTTTTTCTTTTAACAAAGCTTGTATTCATAGGACTTAACCCCAGTATGGATTTGTATGGATTCATGTGTTTGTAAGGAACTTGATCATATATAAGCTTTTTCACATAACTTACATACATAGGGTTTCTCTCAACTGTGAATCCTTTCATGGTATCTAAGGGAATCACTACAACTGAAGATTTTCCCACATAACTTACATATATGGGATTTCTCTTCACTGTGAACCCTTTCATGACAATGAAGAGGGCAGCAATAAGTGAAAGGTTTCCCATGTGGTATATATGCATCATTCTTTAATCCAGTTCAGTGTGAATTTGTTCATGACTTAAAACAATTTTAAAAAACACTTGTGTAACTTGTTTACATTCATATGGCTTCTCTCCACTGTGATCCCTTTCATGATGTTGAAGGATACAGAGCTAAGTGAAGGTTTTCCCACATTGTCTACATTTTTGGGATTCATTCCATTATGTATCTTTTCATGGCGGTAAAAGCTACTAGGATAAGTAAAAGCTTTATCATATTGCATAAAACTTCCCCCTAGAGTGAATTCCTTCATGTATCACAAATGAACTGGAACAGTGAAAACCTTTACCATGTATCTTACACACAAACTGTTTATTTCCATGGCGCATGATCGTATGTCTCTGAATGTCTTCAAGAGTAAAACAGCATTTCCCACACTGCTTGCATACACGTGATTTCTCTCCATTGTGAATTTTTGTATGACTTTGAACATAATTGTTGATATAACCTGCTAGTGAAAACACAGAACATGCAACAAACCTACTTAGGGGTTTATTAGAAGGGGTGTGTGCAGGCCTGGTGAGGTCGGTGTGCACAGAGAGAGGTTGAAGATGGTGCATCCAGATTTTAAGGGCTGCCTAGCGCATGCGCACAGGGGGATGATGTGGTGACATCATATACAGATGACGGAGCTCATGCCTGCGTGCAAAGGTTCATGCAGTTGTGTCAGATGTAGGTGGTGCAACCATGCTGCACGTGGGTCAGGCAGGGTCCTTTAAGATCCCTGGGGCCATTAGGCACTTCTGTCTGAGGGCTTTTCTGCAATGTGATGGGCCTAGAACCCAGAAGTGTCAGCCATGTTGGTTTGGCTGAAATCATAACATTTCAACCTTTTGTTTATTATAAAAATTTGGAGAGTTTGGGGTCCTTAAAGGGTGGGAATGGGGCAAAAATTTGGGGACTTTGGAGTCTTTAATGGGTGGTAATGGGGCATCATAAGGTCTCTCGTGACTGCTTCCTTCTGATTTTGTGAGCACTGGAGAGTTGAGATGCTTGACCACATCCTGGAGTGGCTGATTACTTTTGTATTTTTTCTGGGCTCCGTGGAACTGGCTGGCTGGAAGCTTGGACCTTACAAGATGCTGGAAAGGCAGAAAATTATGTCTGGAAAAATTTTTAGATCCTGGTGATCAAGGGAGGAGAGTCCCAAGATTGAAGATAGAAGGTTTTTGGATGGTGGTGGAGGAGGGAATTTCCCAGGGGTTCCCAAGACCAGGAATGATAAGGGAAGAATTAAATGATACTTATTCTGGGCAAATCTGGTCTGTTTAGATAGGTCCAATTGGCTCCCTGGAGATTATGAAAAATAAGTTTGAAAAGAAATAAATTTTAGACATATTAAAAGCTTATGATTACGAGGGTATAGTGTTGGTCTGGGGGACAGAATAGTACCTGATCCCCTATTTTAATTGGCGATGGACATGAATTGGCATGAATTGAGGTAATGAGTAGTTGGTAAAATCCCACAATAGGGAGCCAAAATGGGATAACAGTGTAGTAAGCATGTGATCGGGAAGGGGAGAGGTTTAGGTTGAGAGGCTGAGAGTTAAAACCAGCCGCCCATACATGAGTTCAAAGGGCGAGATGGAAAGAGGGTTTTTTGGGGGAGAGCCCTAAGCCTAAGAAGGGCCAGAGGCAAAAGTTTTTCCTAGTCAAGGTGAAGCTCCTGTGACATCATTTTTTTTCATGATATTTATTGAGCTCTACATTTTTCTCTGCTCCCCTCCCTACCTCTCTCCTACCCCCTTCAACCCTCCCCCAAGGTCCCCATGTTCCCAATTTACTCAGGAGATAATGTCTTTTTATACTTTCTACTTCTCATGTAGATTATATCTATGTAAGTCTCTCTTAGTGTCCGTATTGTTGTCTAAGTTCTCAGGATTGTGATTTGTAGGCTGGCTTTCTTTGTTTTATGTTTAAAAACCACCTATGAGTGAGTACATGTGATAACTGTCTTTCTGTGTCTGGGTTACCTCACTCAAAATAATGCTTTCTAGTTCCATCCATTTTCCTGCAAAATTCAAGATGTCGTTATTTTTTTCTGCTGTGTAGTACTCCATTGTGTAAATGTACTACTTTTTTAAAAAATCTATTCTTCAATTGAGGGGCATTTAGGTTGTTTCCAGGTTCTGGCTATGACAAACAAAGCTGCTATGAACGTAGTTGAGCACATTTCCTTGTGGCGCGATTGAGCATTATTTGGATATATACCCAAAAGTGGTATTACTGGGTCTTGAGGAAGGCTGTTTCCTAATTTTCTGAGAAATCACCACACTGACATCCAAAGGGGTTGTACCAGCTTGCGTTCCCACCAGCAATGCAGAAGTGTTCCCTTTTCCCCACAACCTCTCCAGCATAAGTTGTCATCAGTGTTTTTGATCTTGGAAATTCTTGCAGGTGTAAGATAGAATCTCAGAGTTGTTTTGATTTGCATTTCTCTGATGATTAAGGATGTTGAGCATTTCCTTAAGTGTCTTTGAGCCATTTTAGATTCCTCTGTTGAGAGTTCTCTGTTTAGGTCTGTATACCATTTTTTTTATTGGATTACGTGATTTATTTGGTGTCAAATTTCTTGAGTTCTTTGTATATTTTGGAGATCAGACCTCTGTCTGATGTGGGGTTAGTGAAGATCTTTTCCCATTCTGTAGGCTGTCGTTTTGTCTTGTTGACCGTGTCCTTTGCTTTACAGAAGCTTTTCAGTTTCAGGAGGTCCCATTTAGTAATTGTTTTTCTCAGTGTCTGTGCTGATGGGGTTATATTTAAGAAGTGGTTCCCTGTGCCAATGCGTTCAAATGTACTTCCCTCTTTCTCTTCTATGAGGTTCAGTGTGGCTGGCTTTATGTTGAGGTCTTTGATCCATTTGGACTTGAGTTTCATGCATGGTGATAGATATGGGTCTATTTTCATTTTCTACATGTTGATATCCAATTATGCCAGCACCACTTGTTGAATTTGCTTTCTTTTTTCCATTTGATATTTTTTGCTTCTTTATCAAATATCAGGTGTTCAAAGAAGTGTGGGTTGATATCCGGGTCTTCTCTTCGGTTCCATTGGTCCTCCTGTCTGTTCTTATGCCAGTACCAGGCTGTTTTCAGTACTGTAGCTCTGTAGTAGAGTTTGAAGTCAGGGATTGTGATGCCTCCATAAGTTCTTTTGTTGCCCAGGATTGTTTTAGCTATCCTGGGTTTTTTGCTTTTTCATATGATGTTGAGTACTGTTCTTTCAAGGTCTTTGAAGAATTTTGTTGGGATTTTTATGGGCATCTCGTGACACCTTAACAAGAACATTTTTAAAGGAATGGTTAGTTCGTTCTACCTTCCCTGAAGACTGAGGGTGATATGGGATATGAAAATGCCAGGGAATGTTAAGAGCCTTATATAAAGTTTGAGAGATCTGGGAGGTAAACTCTGGGCCATTATCCAGCTGAAGAGAGGTTGGTATTCCAAACTGGGGGATAATTTCTCAGAGAAGATCAGAAACTGTCTGGGCCCTCTTGTTAGTGGTGGGAAATGCTTCAATCCACCCAGACATGGTGTCCACCAAAACCAGGAGATATTTAACCCATCTGACTTTGGGCATGTGAGTAAAATCCAGCTGCCAGTCAGTTCCTGGAAGGGAGCCCCTGCCCTGGGGGTTGGGAAAAGGGAAGCTATGATATTTGGTCTTGGGATCTGACTTTTGACAGATTTGACAAGAGGCAGTGATAGCTTTTAAGAACTCTAAGTTCTTGGGGGTGGGTGGGAGCTGAGCCTTGACAAAGTGAGACAGAGCTTTGCTATTAGGATGAAAGAGCTGATGGAGGTCGGACAGAATTTGCTGGGTGTCAGCAGGTGTCTGCAAGAATGTGGGCTGTACTGTATGAAACCCCTGAGGCGATTGAGGAAGTTTTGGGCTCTGGATGCTGCTGTTCTAGCTGCTTGGTCAGTCCAGTTATTTCCCTTGGAAATAATGGAACTCTTGATCTGAGGAGACCAACAATGAGTAATTCCTATAGCCTTGAGGAGATGGGAGACTTTTAATAAGTCCATAATGTAATCTGAATTAGTTATGGATCCTCCTTTTTATCATAAGAAACCCACGCTTCTTCCACACAACTGTGTGGGACAGGAGGATATGAAAGGCATATTTGAAGTCTGTGTAAACATTTAAAGATTGTTCCTTTGCTAATTGGAAGACACAGGTAAAGGCTATTAATCCATCCTGCTGATTAGTGGTATGGGCAGGGAGTGCCTGTGCCTCTGCTATCCCAGTATTTAACCCTATGGCATAGCCTGCTCTACAGGTCCCTTCACATAAAAAGGAGCTGCCAAATGTGTACCAGGTATAAGTGGCCTCGGACAGTTTGCTCTCCTGTATATGTGTGGGGTGGGGCAGTAGATCCTCTAAGGTTTCTATGCAGGAATAAGATGGGGAATAATTAATGTTAGGTAGAAGATTTGAGATATTAAGGGGTGGGCAGGATTGGAAAATGAGTGTGGCATTTACTAGTGCCACCTGGAGGGAAAGAACTTGAGAAGGGGGCAAGGTTTGTAAGCCTTTGAAAGTTAAGAGATGGGACAGATTGTGGTGGGAGAAGAGAGTGTTGGGTGACCCAAAGGTTAATTTCTTTGACTCACGAATAAGAAGCTCAGCAGCCACTAAAGCATGTATGCAGAGTGCCCAGCCCTGAGTGGTGAGGTCCAGCTTCTTTGACAGGTATGCTACAGGTGCATCCCAGCTGATGTCCTAGGGCCCCAAGGGCATATCTCTCCTTCTCTGTTACATAGAGGGAGAAAGAATGAGTTAAATATGGGAGATGAAGAGCTGGAGTCTGGATAAGGGCCTGGAAGGGTTTAGTAATGGGATGGAGAAGGGTCTGGTGCAGAGAGCCAAGAGCTGCCTTGTATAAGGGGCAGGCAAGGGGAGAAAAAAAGGAGATCCAGGAACGCAGGAAGCCAGCTATTTTTAGGAATGATAAAACCTCTTTGTTTGTAGAAGGAACTGCAAGGGACTGAATTAGTTTTTTTCTGTCTAGGGTAATAGCTTTTTGGGTTGGGGTAATAGTTATTCCCAAGTAAATGACCTGAGAGGTAGACAGTTGGACCTTAGAAGGTGAGACTCTATAGCCATTTTTGGGCAGGAAATTTAAAAGAGCAGAGGAATCGGTTTTGCAGATCTTCAAGGATGGACTGCAAAGTAAAATATCATCTACATACTGTATGAGTTTAGACTTAGGGAGAGACAGTGAGGGCAGATCAGAAGCTAAAGCCTGGCCAGACAGGTGTGGGCTGTCCAGGAACCCCTGGGGAAGGACGGTCCAGGTGAGCTGTGTGGAGAGGTGAGTGTCAGGGTCAGTCCAGAAGAAGGCAAAGATATTTTGAGATTGAGAGCTGAGAGGAATAGAGAAAAAAAGCATCTTTGAGATCTATAACTGAGAAGTGGGAGGTTCCTGGAGGAATGGTGGAAAGAAGCGTGTAAGGGTTTGGCACTACAGGATGAAGAGAGACCACTGTGGAGTCAATGAGCCGGAGGTCTTGAACTAGGCGATAGGTTCCATTAGGTTTTTTTTTTTAAACATAAAGTATAGATGTGTTCAAGGGAGAAGAGGTGGGGCAAAGAAGCTATTTTTCTTAGCAGGTCAGAGATAATGGGCTTAAGTCCCCTAAGGCTCTGGAGAGAGAGGGGGTACTGAGTTTGGGCAATGTACTTAGTAGGGTCTTGTAATTGGATAATGATGGGGGAATGGTGTTTAGCAACGGAGGGGTTTTGGGTGCCCGGGACTTTGGAGTTTACCTGAGAGACTGGTAGAGGAAAAGACACATTGGAGCTGGGAGGTTGGGAGGCTAGGAGGAGGAGAAGGGGAGCAGCTGGAGAGTTTGAGGTAAGGTGAATGGAAGGAGCAAATGAAATAGAAGCTCCTGCTTTTGCTAAAAAAATCTCTTCCCATAAGAGGTACCTGGCTGGTTGGCATGACTAAAAATGAATGAGTGAGATAAATACCCCTAAAAACACAGTTAAGTGGTGGGGTCTGCTGAGGTAGATAAGGCAATAGGAAAACTAGGAGAGGTAGGCCCCCAGAATTCCCTCAGAATCGAGTATGTGGCTCTGGTGTCCAAGAGAAAGGAGATGGGCAGTCCTGATACTGTGATGTTTACCCATGGCTCCCTGTTACAGATGGCAGTTGTGGTTGGGTCAAAGGAGCCCAGGCAGCCTCACTCGTTCATGACCAGACCTAGAAGGTCAAGTTGGGAATTTTCTGGGTTGATGTCTCCATGCCACGATGTGCACAAGGACAATCGACTGCCCAGTGTCCTTCCCTATGGCATCTTGGACAAGGTCTCGTGGGACCAAGATGAGGATTAGGGCATGCTCTGACCCAGTAACCAGTTCTACCACATTTGAAACACAGGCCTGGCGGTTCTTGAGCCCCAGGGGGCAAGGGAGCAGCACTGACAGCAAGATTGGGCTTAGGAGTTTATTAGAGGGGGGAAGTGTACAGGCCTGGTGAGGACAGTGTGCAGAGAGAGAGGTTGAAGATGGCATGTCCAGCTTTTAAGGGCTGCCTAGTGCATGCACACAGGGGGATGATGTGGTTACATCATATGCAGATGACAGAGTTCACGCATGCGTGCAAGCGTTCATGCGGTTGTGTCAGACATAGGTGATGCAACCATGCTGCACATGGGTCATGCAGGGTCCTTTAAGATCCCTGGGGCCATTAGGCACTTCTGCCTGAGGGTTTGTCCACAGTGTGAGACCCTAGAACCCAGAAGTGTCAGCCATGTTGGCTTGGATGAAATCATAACAACTCTATCTACTGAAGGCTTCCCCACATTGCTGACATTCATACAGTTTCCCTCCATTTTGAGTTATTCACATGCTTCACAAAGCACTGGGGAGAAATTGAAGGGTCTTTCACACTCCTTACATTTATATAATTTCTCTGCAGTTCCCTGATACTCACATTGTTTGCTTGCAGTCTTAAATGTGATAGACAGATTCCTCATTGAATTTTGATAATCATCTCTAAGATATTTTTGTCTTGCCTTTTTCCTAAAATGCAGACCAGGAAAATCTCTTTAAATAACTACAACATTAAAGGAATTACATTTTAGTTTACTGGCAGAACAAGACAAAGCATGATGCATTTATAGCATTTTTCCTTTCACATTTCAAATCATGGGCTTGCACTGTTCAGTTGAAATGCTTATTCTCTCATTGATTAAATAGAAGAATTCCTCACTCTTACCTATACCCCTCATTTTCTTGCATGAGATGTTTGTGGAGCTTCTTTTGGGAGGAATCCAGCAAAGCCCATTATTGAGGGTGAAGTTCACAGATATATCCTCAAAGGTTACAGACTCCTAAAACATGCCACACATTTCCGGGAAGGATGGGTGAGATTCACAGCACTGGATATGTGCATTTGACCAGTAACACATTCATACAATGCTGAAGTTTCCCAGAATATATGTAGTGGTCATCACACTTTCACCCTTCATTTATGCTTAACTCTGTTCACAATGCAGTTCTGAAGCGAGATTGGAGCTAGGCAGGAAAGCAACCCTAGATGTACAAGATCAACAAATGTGTTGCTAGGTCACTTCAATTGCTTTCTATATTAGGCCTAATAATACGTCTTCTATTAAAAAGTCCCAAGACTTAGCGTGTACAGGAGAGTTTACAGCAGGTGTCCTGAGACTTTGGTAGAAAATCTTGAGAACAAAGATCCACATTTTCTGTGGCCTACAGCCTGGTATGCCAATGAACCCACCAGCCTGTGAACAGAGGTGGTGTTCAAGTTTATGCTAATGATATGGTGTCCATTTCATTGCTGTTGATTTAATTGCATCTGAATGTTAGCAAGTTTCTGTAACACCAGAAGGGGCTAGCCATACCTGACCAGAATCAAAATACACTATGGAGAATTACTTTCTAATTATAAAGATAGATCAAAACTTCTTAATCCAATACCCCAAAAGGAGTTGCATAACTGAATGTGAGAGTAGGAAAAATTCAGAAACAGTGAAAGGTTTATGAACACACAATGATTAAAAATTAATGCAGCCAGGCAATGGTAGCACACACCTTTAATCCCAGCATTTGAGAGACAGATGCAGGCAGATCCCTGTGAGTTTGAGACCAGCCTGGTCTATAAGAGCTAGTTCCAGGACAGGCTCCAAAGTTACAGAGAAACCCTGCCTCGAAAAACAAAAAACAAAACAAAACAAAAAATTAATACAACCGCCAACTGGAAAAGGGGGGCATTTCGGGGTCACTAGAAACCTGGTGCAAGGAAAACTCCAAGAAGTCTTAAAGGTTGACTTTCGATAAGACTCCTAGTAATTTCAGATATGTAACCTGACCTGGTCATCTGTGAACAGGCAAGACTTCCTGTGGAGGGACTGGGACACCAATCTAGCCACATAAACTTCAGCCTACAGTTTATCCTGCTTATGGGATATGCTGAAGTAAGGGTGGTTCAGAGCTCATGGGAGTGGCCAACCAGTGACTGGTTCAGCCTGACACCCATGTCATGAGAGTGAGTTCACCCCTTGCACTGCCTCGAGCACCAGGACCCAGAGGCTGGATGACCCAGAGACCTAGGATTGAACCAAACATGATTGGAAGAAAAGTTTCAATGTAATGATGCCTAATGATATTCTGCTATGATTTTAAAACAAGGCATAGACATAACAGTAAAACTATAGGCCACTTTTCCAGATTAACACAGATGACAATATTTAACAAAACTCTTGTAAACCAAAGGGTGTTAGCAGTACATTAAAAAGATCATAAGTGATCAAATTGCTTTGATAATTTAATCCTACAATATAAGGATCTTTCAGCATATAAAACCCAATAAATGTTAAAAAGTCTATTAACAGAATCAAGGGCAAAACACACAACAATTTCAAGTACATAGAAATCCGTTGAAAAGTTCAATATCTATCTATTCAAGATAAAAGTTCAGAAGAGATGTAGCACATGCAGAAGCAGGTGGGCCTCTGTGAATTTCAGGTCATCCAGGGCTACAGTGAGATTGTGTCTCAAAAAACAAAACAAAAAAACCAAAACTCCCCAGGAAACAATGACTGAGGAGTTCAGCTTTCAACTTAATGAACCTAAAGCCAACATTTTACTGAATGGAGAAAAACTATGTATTTATTTTAAAATGAGGCATGATACAAAAGTATCCACTCTCCCCTATGTTAGAAAATTATTTTAAATCAGGATGGTGGTGGCACACACCTTTAATCCCAGCACTCAGAGGCAGGTGGTGAGTCCCAGGTCAGCCTGGTCTATAGAGTGTGTTCCAGGACAACCAGGGCTACACAGAGAAACCCTGTCTTGAAAAATCAAAACAAAACAAATGACCACACCTGAAAGAAAGAAAATTACTTTAAAATGGATTATACAATCACAGCCTGAAACAGTATGGAGAGTTTAAAAAGTGTCTACTGAAGGATCCTAAGTTAGCATCCAGTAGACATGACTGCCAACCAATATTTACTGCAGTTGTATTTGTCACCTCAGGAAATAAATAAGCCTCAGTGCCCACACCCAAAGGTGTGTGTGTGTGTGTGTGTGTGTGTGTGTGTGTGTGTGTGTATGTAGTAATGAATGAATAAAAAGAAACCCTCTTCACTTGGCTTATTATGTATAAGAATGTCTAACAAGGGGCTGGAGTGATGGCTTAATGGTTAAGAGCACTGATTGCTCTTCCAGAGGACCTGGGTTCAATTCCCAGCACCCACATGGCAGCTCACAACCATCTATAATCCCAGTTCCAGGTGATCCAACACCCATGGCAAAATATTAATGCTGTAGAATGGTCCTTCTGTATGCTGTGTGTGCTGTTTTCACTGGCTGTTAAATGAAGCTGCTTTTGCCTATAGTAAGACAGGATAGAGCCAGGTGGGAAATCCAAGCAGGGGTACATGAGAAACAAGGCAGACTCAGAGAGAGATGGCAGCAGTTGCCCATGGTTGCCAGAGCACCAATAAGCCATGGGTCATGTGGCAATACAAAGATTAATAAAAATGGATTAATTTAAATGTGAGAGCTACCTTGTAATAAGCCTGAGCCATTATAATTTGCTGTGGGACTGGGCAGGACAAAAAACCCTCCATTTACACACTAATACACATAAAATTAAAATAATAATAAATAATTTGCCTGGCGGTGGTGGTGTATGCTTTAATCTCAGCACTTGGGAGGCAAAGACAGTTTGAGGCCAGCCTTGTCTACAGAGCAAATTCCGGGACAGGCTCCAAAGCTATAGAGAAACCCTATTTCAAAAAAAAAAAAAAAAGATGCCTAACAATGTTTAAAATCTTTGGAACAAGTTGATAGCTTGCCTAATATACACACACACACACAATTGAAAGTCTATTATTAGTTAGGCCTGGTGGTACAAGCTATAATCTCAGCACTTGGGAAGTAGAGGCAGAAGATTAAGGCCGGCATCAGCTGTGTAGGAAGTTCAACGCAAGGAGGGCTATGAGACCCAATCAAAATAAAACCAAGAAAATTTCTCTACTATTCAAGTCACTGTTCTGTTCTATTGAGGCTAGCAAACAGAACATGGGAAAGGTAAATGGTCTTTAGTGAACCCACATATAAACAAAAATCAATTAATGATAACAAGCATTGTATAACAATACATGACTTAGGGACAAACAATAAGTGGAAATATATATGAATTTCCCCTTTCCGTGGAAAATAATTAAATTAATATATGGAATTATAAAAAGATGAAATTTGGGTGTTTTTTGATAAGTTATAGTCAAGCATCTTTTGACATATGAGAGTAGGTAGAGAGATGGCTTAGCTGTTAAAGGCTAGGTTCACAAGGAAAAATATAAAAGAGTAGGTAGAGAAACAAAGCAAAAGAAATGGCACGTCCTAGCTCCCGACATCTGGTACTTTGGTCAGTGGAAGAGGATTCTTTCCTCCAAGGGGTAAAGCTAAAAGAACCATAGGTCAGTATGGAAAGCAGTATCAAGAACCTATATAGGTGACCTTGTGTCTACACATGCTAGGACAAAACAATTTATAGAAGAAACAGTTTATTGAAGTTTATAGTTTTAGAGGGTAGTGCAGGACTATCATGGTGGGGGGCATGGCAGCTCACAGGCAGGCATGGTGCTGGAACAGTAGCTGAGAGCTTTCATCCTTATCCATAGATAGGGATGAAGTAGGGAGAGAAGGAGAGAGACAGACAGACAGACAAGCAGAGAGAGAGAGAGAGAGAGAGAGAGAGAGAGAGAGAGAGAGAGAGAGAGAGAGAGAGAATGCTGAGAATGGTGTGGGCTTTTTAAAACCTTAAAGCACACCCTGGTGACATACGCCCTCTCACAAGGCTATAACTCCTAATTTTTCTCATACAGTTCCACCAACTGGGGACAAAGTATTCAATGATATAAGACTGTGGGGCTATTCTCATTAAAACCACCATGATACGAAAACTAGATCTTGAGAAAATATACACTTTATCTTTCAGCAAGTCCTGAATGTTACAGCCAAGAGCCATCTTGAGAAGGTTCTGTTTTTTATTTTTGTTTTTTAATTTTAATTTTTTAGATAGATTCTTTTTTTATTGTTTCAAGTAAAAACTGAGAAAAATCCTATTTTATTTTACTATTCTAGGATTTCAGTGTTTCATTGTTTTATTCTTTCTTTCTCTTTCTTTCTTTCTTTCTTTCTTTCTTTCTTTCTTTCTTTCTTTCTTTCTTTCTTTCTATTTTATTGATATTTATTGAGCTCTACATTTTTCTCTTGTCCCCTCCCTGCCTCTCCCCTCCCTCCTTCAGTCCTCCCCCAAGGTCCCCTTGCTCCCAATTTACTCAGGAGATCTTGTCTTTTTATACTTTCTACTTCCCATGTAGATTATATCTATGTAAGTCTTTCTTAGTGTCCTCATTGCTAAGTTTTCTGGGATTAAGGTTTGTAGGCTGGCTTTCTTTGTTTTATGTTTAAAAACCACCTATGAGTGAGTACATGTGATAATTGTCTTTCTATGTCTGGGTACCTCACTTAAAATGATGTTTTCTAGCTCCATCCATTTTCCTGCAAAATTCAAGATGTTGTTATTTTTTCTGCTGTGTAGTACTCCATTGTGTAAATGTACCACATTTTCCTTATCCATTCTTTGGTTGAGGGGCATTTAGGTTGTTTCCAGGTTCTGGCTAGAACAAACAAAGCTGCTATGAACATAGTTGAGCACATGTCCTTGTGGCACGATTGAGCATCTTTTGGATATATACCTAAAAGTGGTATTACTGGGTCTTGAGGAAGGTTGTTTCCTAATTTTCTGAGAAATCACCACACTGACATCCAAAGGGGTTGTACCAGCTTGCATTCCCACCAGCAATGCAGAAGTGTTCCCTTTTCCCCACAACCTCTCCAGCATAAGTTGTCATCTGTGTTTATGATCTTGGAAATTCTTGCAGGTGTAAGATAGAATCTCAGAGTTGTTTTGATTTGCATTTCTCTGATGATTAAGGATGTTGAGCATTTCCTTAAGTGTCTTTGAGCCATTTTAGATTCCTCTGTTGAGAGTTCTCTGTTTAGGTCTGTGCTCCATTTTTTTTTTATTGGATTATGTGTTCTTTTGGTGTCCAATTTCTTGAGTTCCTTGTATATTTTGGAGATCAGACCTCTGTCTGATGTTGGGTTAGTGAAGATCTTTTCCCATTCTGTAGGCTGTTGTTTTGTCTTGTTGACCGTGTCCTTTGCTTTACAGAAGCTTTTCAGTTTCAGGAGGTCCCATTTATTAATTGTTTTTCTCAGTGTCTGTGCTTCTGGGGTTATATTTAGGAAGTGGTTCCCTATGCCAATGCGTTCAAGTGTACTTCCCACTTTCTCTTCTATGAGGTTCAGTGTGGCTGGCTTTATGTTGAGGTCTTTGAATCATTTGGACTTGAGTTTTGTGCATGGTGATAGATGTGAGTCTACTTTCATTCTTCTACATGTTGATATCCAGTTATGCCAGCACCACTTGTTGAATATGCTTTCTTTTTTTCCACAGCTTCACAGAGTTAAACAAATGCAACATAAAATACGCGACACATCTTTGCATCATTAAAACAAATGTTCCACAGCATAAAGATGTAACACATCTTAAAATAGCTTTCTACAACAGTCTTATTATGTATGTAGCCTTGGCTGGCCTGAAAACTGCTATGTAGGCTGACCTTGAACTCACAGAAAGTTGTCTGCATCTGCCTTCTAAGTGCTGAGATTACAGCTGTGTGCCGCCACCACATCTAGTGAAAAGGTCATATTATTGGGGAATATCCTCTTCTGGAAGTACGAAAGCTTGTCATAATCATATCTTAGCATCCTCATGAACAAACTGCCACATTAGCTGGGTTGGTGGCAGATACATGGATTGAAGTATCTGTGACACAAATTTGCTAAGAAAAGACAAACGTTGGAATCAGGGAGTGGTCTTCTGCTGTGACAGTCGTGTTCATGTTATCTTTTGGAGGAATATGGAAGACTTTGGACTACAAAAGTGTTTGAATGCTGTAAGCAGAGTTTAATGGGCCATCCTAGTGGGAATTTGAAAGGCAGCAGTGCTACGAGCAATGTGGATGATCAAGAGGTATCATGAGGGAAAGTGTTATCATTTCCAACACCCAGCACTTTTGCAAAATGTCTAGACACCCCATGTGTTGGCACTTTTGGATTCCAGAGCCATGCATGGGCCATCAAGCACTCAGGCAACTTACATAGCCACTGAGAGCCTCAAGCCCTACGTGACCCATGTGCAGGATGGTCCTGTGATCTATGCATGAAGCTGCTATATAAGCCCCTATGCGCATGTGCTAGGCAGCCTTTAAAAGCTGGACATGCCCACTCCACGCTCTCTTCCTGCACCAATTTCCTCAGGCCTGTGCAAGTGTCTTTCTCTCTTTCAGTAAGCTCTTGAAGTGGGTTTCATGTGTGTCACATGGTCCATTCTTGCTCATGCTTGATAATTTCAGAAACAATATTAGCAACTGGGCTAGAGACATTTCTTGTGATGTTCTGCTCTTGTGTTTGCAAATGTGTTCAGGTGTTCACAGTGACCAGAAGAGGATCCTATGTCACTTGGAGCTGGAGTTACTGACATTTGTGAGACACCTTAGTTTTTTTTCTATTGCCATGACAAAACATCACGACCAAGGCAACTTATAAAAGAAAGCAATTAATTGGACTTGTGGCTCCAGAGGATTAGAATCCATGATGGTGAAGCAAAGGTAGGAACAGCTGAGGGCTCACATCTTGGTTTGCAAGTAGGAGGTAGATCAAGCCACACCTCCCACCTCCCAATCCTTCCCATACTATTCCACAAACTGGGGGCCAATTATTCAGAGATATGAACCTACAAGGTTTTGCTGCCTGAAGGTTTTGGGGGAGCAGCCTCCAGCAGTGTAGGGCTTGAAAGGAATCCAGGGAGTTGGTGTACTAGATTTTTCTATCTGGGGGATTAAGGGAAAAAAGACTCTCACACACTTTCTAGAGGGTTTTCTTCTTTTATAAAAAAAATTCTATTTTTAATTATATGTACATGTGTGCAGAGTTTAATGGGCCATCCTAGTGGGAATTTGAAAGGCAGCAGTGCTACGAGCAATGTGGATGATCAAGAGGTATCATGAGGGAAAGTGTTATCATTTCCAACACCCAGCACTTTTGCACATGGAGGTTAGAGGATTTAGGGCTCCTGGAGTTGGAGTTATAGATGGTTCAGAGCCACCCGATGTGGGTGCTAGGAATTGAACTCTGGTCACCTGGAACAGTAGTGCATGCTCTTAACCACTTAGCCATTTCTCTAGCCCAGTGGTTTTCTTCTTTATTCTTCTACTGTATACTTTTTTTCTCTACATCTTGTATACCCAACCCAAGCTTTTTAGGGAATATAGGAATTATAATGTGGTTAAATTCTACCTTTCAAGTGAATGATTATAATGAATATAGGTAAAAACATGTTTTTCATCTCCCTTACATGATTAAAACAAAGTTATCTGAAGAACCCACATACATTTACATTTAAGTAACTTGTTACAGATTAACAGAATATGAGCAAACTGAGGGTATTTTTTTCTCAATCAATTCTTTTATTGTCAGGCTGTATATTGAGGTTCTAATGATCTGCTTTGTCCTTTTAAGAGACAAGCCATACCCACTCCCTCCCTGTCTGCCTAGGCAAGCTCATCTTCAGCTTCCAGCCTGAGCCCTTTCTTTTTCTGTCTCCCTCTCTAAGAGGCAGCTTCTGTCTCTTCCTACTTCTCCCCTTCCCCCTTCCTCCTCCTCTCTCTCTGTCTCTCTCTCTCTCCCTCCTCATCTCCCTTCTCTTCTTCCCTTCCATAACCCACTAAATAAATATCCAACCTCAGTCTGCATGGCATGCCCATCCATCTGTCTCTCCTCGTGGGACTGGTTGCCCCATCAAGGTCTCCCACCCACCATTTGGCTCCTTACCTGGGACTCGCTGCCCCTCATGGCCCACTGCAACTATTTGGGTGCTATAGAGATTTGCATTGGTATAGATCTTGGTTTATTGATACAAATTTAAGGTCAATCTTGTTATATGTAAATTTCTGCTCTTAAGGTATTGTGATTGTGTAGTTCATTTAAAAATGTAATTTATAATTAAGAAATATAAATTAATAGATAGTCATCTATAATAGTCAAGCTTGTAGTCATGTTAGTTAGGTTTTCTAGATATATAGAGATATTTCAGTTAGTTATTCCTCAAATCTTTCAGAGACCTTCAGAATATGGCATTTAAATGTTTTAATAACTCAGGACTTTTCATGACAATGAGACACATCTGCTTCTGGCAGCACCAATTACTTCAAGAGGAAGATGGGCATTGAAGAGGCTCTTCATGGAGTTTGATAGCCATTTGGGCGAGAAACTGCTCTTGCCTGGACTGCTTGCTTAACTGGATATGGAGGACCTGCAGAGAAATGACTACTAAACTTGTCTAAAGGTGAGACAATCCTTTGTGATTCCTGCTTCATGAAAGAGTCTGTAAGACATTCTACAGGATACAGAAGAAAGTGACTGAGAAACTGCCAATATAGGTGGAACTGTCTTTGGAATTTCCTGCTTTGTGGAAAAGTCTGCTGGATACTATGGGCCTGTAGGCCAAAGATGGATGCTCCAATGGTACAGAAGAACTTTGGGTAACTGTCCAGGCAGCGAGATGTCTCTGTCATTCTAGAGTTTTGGAAGTTGCTTACAATGCACTTCCTGTTTACTTAGGCAATATTATATCCTTCTGGAGTCTTTGATGGAGTTGAAGAATAATTATTATAGTTTTCCTTAGTTATGATAAAAGTTAGATAAAAATATTGTAACTGTAATTCTTGCTTGATAACTGTTTTGTTATCTGTAATTTTACTATGTTATAGTTAAAGCCTTCTTTTTGTTTAAACAGAAAAGGGGAAATGGTGTGGGAGGTCCTTCTGTTGCTTTTTTTCTTTTTTTTGAAAAATTATGGTGCTTTTCTTTTTTTT
Source organism: Ondatra zibethicus (assembly GCA_004026605.1). NCBI lineage: Eukaryota > Metazoa > Chordata > Mammalia > Rodentia > Cricetidae > Ondatra > Ondatra zibethicus. The sequence goes on from PVIU01008790.1 coordinate 73,982, forward strand.
TCCCTTTGATATTTATTGAGCTCTACATTTTTCTCTGCTCCCCTCCCTGCCACTCCCCTCCCTCCTTCAACCCTCCCCCAAGGTCCCCATGCTCCCAATTTATTCAGGAGATCTTGTCTTTTTATACTTTCTAT